>JAVKPL010000415.1:0-14882 GCA_032173675.1 Gastrolobium villosum
ATAAACTAGTTACCATTTTCTTCCCTCAAATCCTAATAAAATCATTCAAATTTCATGATTCCACTTAGGCAATACATCAAACACTTGATATACATAATTAAAGACATAAGGGTTGAATCATATATGGTGTCATAGACCACCCCATTTTCAGATTTTAACCTATTTCATGGTGATATTTCAACAACAATCAACCAACCAACATAATTTATAGAAAACCCCAACATATAACATCACATAGGCTTCAAGAAATTTTAAAGAAAGAATATGAAAACCTATATTTCCAGCTCATATAAACATCCCACAAGATGATGTTTCCTTACCTTAATCACTTCACAAGATGCTAGAGATTATTCTCCAACAAGTAGGCAAACAAAAGCTCCCTCCAAACTCACTTGACAGCTTTGGGGTACTGGACAAATGAGAGGATTTCTCTCAACTCCAAGCTCCTTTCATGGTTCTACCACTTGATTCTTTTTTTCTAAGATCCTACCCTACAACTTTCATGAAGGATGTAAGACCTAAACACAAGTATTTGATGGAGTAAAGTTCCACCCTTTCATCACCCACTTTGTGCGCTGCACTCCACGAAGAGGAAATGAAAGAGACGACGGACACAAGAGAAAAAGGGATGTCTATTTTCTTATAAAAAGACTACTACATAATTGTTTATTTCATTACTTGGTATTTATTTAACTATTAATAATTAACTTACTCATTTGTTTCATCTAAAACTCCTATAAATTTCCTTAAATTTCATAGCTTAACTTACTCTACATCAATAATTTAAGCTACATGAAAAACACATGCATCTAAAATAAATATATATCTCACTAAGTTAGATTATATTTTATAATTAATTACTTTTACAAGTAATATTTCTTATTTGCTTTTCTAATTATTTTCATATACAACATCTTAACTTATTTTATATAGATTCATCCTTACATCTTTTATATAATTTACAACTACTATAAATCTATAAATTTTCCACACTATTATTTAAATTCTTAAAATTATAATTAGACGTTGTAACAGCCCGTTGTACACCGGTATTGTTAACATTGAATATGATATTAAGCGCAGTTACAATCACAGCGATTGGGTTAATTAGATTACGGGCAAATTTTTCTTTTAACATATTCCTTTTCTTTTACATCAATACATCTTCCGTAATCAATTAAAACAATGCTATAATTGTAAAAGCAATTTGCGGAATCATACATCTTTACTAACATCATTAATCATTCTTTTTATTCAATTCATTTACACTCACCATCTTACTCTCATATTTTACCAAGTTGTAGTCCTTTACGTTATCTACGCGTGGTTTCCAACCACGTATCATTTGGAGTTCTACCCATCAAGTGATACCCCTTTCTTTTAGTCTAGAAAAACCTGAATTTTCAAAATTTACACTGTGGTAATCGATTACCAGTGGGTGGTAATCGATTACCACCTGTCAAAAATGAGGCAGTAGCCAATTTTCTCAATCCTCTGTTCTGGTAATCGATTACCAACTTTGGGTAATCGATTACCTCACATGGTAATCGATTACCAAAGGCCAGTAATCGATTACCAGTGCAGACAGTAGCCAATTTTTCGTCCCCTGTTGCATGGTAATCGATTACCATGCCTTGGGTAATCGATTACTATGCAGCAAAATGACAGATTACAGCATTTTAAACCCCAAAAAGGGTGTGTAATCCATCCCTAACCCCTTGGTACTCCACACAACACATAATCATGTCCTAATGTAGGCTCTAGGCCCTTCCATCATGCATTTTCCTTAGATTAAACATCATTTACAACATCCTCAAAATAATGGCCATTTACATGCAAATATGGACCATTTTTACAACATTACTCATCAAGACTTCAAGGCTATGAATGTGGCAATGGACAAGTCCCATGCTCACTCAAAATATACAGTTATCCAAGCCATGAATAATAAAACATAAACAAGACTTAGCATATGACCATGAACACTAACAAAAGCATGGAAATAACATCATGCAATATGTTCATGACCTAAGTCTCAAAATACTAATGGTATGCTATGTGCACTCCATAAACTCCTCCAAAAGGTCATGCAATCCAATGCACCGCATGCCAATCCAACGTCCACTATACGGGCTTCTTGCCCGAAGCTCCTCCCGGCTCATAGTGACCTGAAATGTGGTCCCCCAAACACGGGGTGAGATATACGGATATATCTCAGTAAACCAATGGAGCTAGAGGCTCTCTCCACTCCATGGCTCACTAAAATGTATCAAAATGACATAATATGATATGCAAGTAAAACAATATCACCATCCACCTGGAGACACCCAAGAACATCCACTCATGGATTCATGTTCAAGGACTCCATCATATAACTCCCGAGACAGTCCTGGCGCCTCTCCCATGGTTGAGAAGACTCCATGGCAATACCCAACCGGAACTCCTCATGAGCCCTATCCGGCGGACGTCCCCCGCTTGGATCATCCTGATGTCGCTCCCAGAGTCAACACCATGGCATCTCCAACTGGCATTCTCCCGTAGGACGAACCCAGCGGATGTCCAAACCAACACACGTCAACTGGCCAGTGACCAAACAATTTTCACAAAATACAAGCAATATGCATACAAGCACACAATCACACCATGTCATAACTACATAATCCAACCACAACCTTCCTCTAGGTGTGGTGGAGCTCACTAGGGATTAAACCCAAGTTCCAAGAGTTTACCTTAACACGAGCAATATCGTTCCAAACGTATGCTCCAAATCAACTTTTCACAACTCCAACCGTGTGAGGCACCCTACAACAATCATCAATCCAAATTACACCAAAACTCATTTTTCATCAAAATTCCTCAAATTCCTCTAAGTTAAAAAACTATATTTTTCACCAAAATTTAACATAGCATTTCTAGCTTACAAACATGATTCTAAGGCCTTTTCATCTAATAGCATTTTTCCATTTGGGCTCTCTATCATCACACATCTAAAATCAAAGCTTTGAACACAAATTCATAGATCTAAGAAATCAACCATCAAAAGACCACAAATATACTTACAATGTGTTGTATGATCACCACCAAGGCTTCACTAAACCATTTGAAGATCAAAACTCCAAGAAATATCCAAAAATCAAAGTGGGTCGAATCTGAGTTGCTCAAAAACGCGGCCAAAGAGATGGATTCAAGGCTTCTAAGTGCTACCAATGGCTTTGGAAGGTTGTTTACGATAGATTTCAACACCAAAATCAAGCGATTCAGTGGAGAAATGATGAAATGGGAAGAAATGGAGAAAATGGTGACTTTGGCTTCTTTTCCTCACAGTGAGCGCACGGATGAAGGAGGAGAAAAGAAGGAAAAGAAGGAAGAAAAGGAGGTGGGGCCAAGTGACTTCGGTCACACGGGTCCCACACGCGATCTAACTTTAACTCTGATAAAAATTCCGATCACAAATCCTTAATCTAAATATTTTTCCAGTCCAGGACATATTTTTCTTTCTCCAAAATAATGATAAAAATTTCACACCTATTGGTACACTCACACCTCAGTATTTTAACGCTAAAAATTCACTATTCATCAATTTTTCCCAAATTTGCCTATTCACTCAATTTTCCGCCCCGATTCCATTTCCAGCATTACTTTTGTCATTTGAAATCTCTAACTCAGTATTTTTGCCTCATAACACACGGTTGGCAATTTACCATTTTACCCTTTTTGCCCCTTTTGGCCATAAACCTTGGATTTTCACTAATCCACCAACTTTCATTTCACAATATTATATTAAAATGTATATTTAAATATATGAGGTGTTATATTCACCCCACCTTTTTGAAATTTTGTCCGCAAAATTAAATCATACCTGCTCACTAACTCAGGATACAGCCGGAGAATCTCGTCCTCCCGCTCCCAAGTAGCCTCCTCAGGTGTGCGGCCTTCCCACTGAATCTTCAGCATGGGAATCACTTTACTTCTCAATCGCTTTTCACTGCGATCCAGTACTGCAATAGGACCAATGGGAGTCTTCAAGTTCTCCCTGATTTCAATATTATCCGGCATCACCACATGTGATTCATCCGGAACATAACGTCGCAACTGCGACACATGAAAGACATCATGTAAATTAGACAACTGAGGGGGTAAGGTGTAACAGCCCGTTGTACACCGGTATTGTTAACATTGATTATGATATTAAGCGCAGTTACAATCACAGTGATTAGGTTAATTAAATTACGGGAAAATTTTTCTTTTAACATATTCCTTTTCTTTTACATCAATACATTCTCCGTAATCAATTAAAACCACACTATAATTGTAAATGCCGTTTGCGGAATCATACACTTTCTAACATCATACATCTTTCTTTTTATCTCATTCATTTAAACTCACCATCTTACTTTCAAAACTTACCAAGTTATAGTCCTTTACGTTATCTACGCGTGGTTTCCAACCACGTATCATTTGGAGTTCTACCCATCAAGTTAAGCCCCTTTCTTTTAGTCTAGAAAAAACTGAATTTTCGAAAATTACACTGTGGTAATCGATTACCAGTGGGTGGTAATCGATTACCACCTGTCAAAAATGAGGCAGTAGCCAATTTTCCCAATCCTCTGTTCTGGTAATCGATTACCAACTTTGGGTAATCGATTACCTCACATGGTAATCGATTACCAAAGGCCAGTAATCGATTACCAGTGCAGACAGTAGCCAATTTTTCGTCCCCTGTTGCATGGTAATCGATTACCATGCTTGGGTAATCGATTACTATGCAGCAAAATGACATATTACAGCAGTTTTGAGCCCCAAAAAGGGTGTGTAATCCATCCCTAACCCCTTGGTACTCCACATAACACATAATCATGTCCTAATGTTGGCTCTAGGCCCTTCCATCATGCAATTTCCTTAAGTTTAACATCATTTACAACATCATCAAAATAATGGCCATTTACATGCAACTATGGACCATTTTTACAACAATATATATCAAGACTTCAAGGCTATGAATGTGGCAATGGACAAGTCCCATGCTCACTCAAAATATACAGTTATCCAAGCCATGAATAATAAATCGTAAACAAGACTTAGCATATGACCATGAACACTAACAAAAGCATGGAAATGACATCATGCAATATGTTCATGACCTAAGTCTCAAAATACTAATGGTATGCTATGTGCACTCCATAAACTCCTCCAAAAGGTCATGCAATCCCAATGCACCGCATGCCAATCCAACGTCCACTATACGGGCTTCTTGCCCGAAGCTCCTCCCGGCTCATAATGACCTGAAATGTGGTCCCCCAAACACGGGGTGAGATATACGGATATATCTCAGTAAACCAATGGAGCTAGAGGCTCTCTCCACTCCATGGCTCACTAAAATGTATCAAAATGACATAATATGATATGCAAGTAAAACGATATCACCATCCACCTGGAGACACCCAAGAACATCCACTCATGGATTCGTGTTCAAGGACTCCATCATATAACTCCCGAGACAATCCTAGAGCTTCTCCCATGGTTGAGAAAACTCCATGGCAACCCAACCGGAACTCCTCAAGAGACCTATCCGGCGGATGTCCCACGTTTGGCTCATCCTGGAGTCGCTCCCAGAGTCGACCCCATGGCAGTCCAACTGGCACTCCGTCACGAAATGATCCAGCGGATGTCCAAACCCAACACACGTCAACTGGCCAGTGACCAAACAATTTTTCACAAAATACAAGCAATATGCATACAAGCACACAATCACACCATGTCATAACTACATAATCCAACCACAACCTTCCTCTAGGTGTGGTGGAGCTCACTAGGGATTAAACCCAAGTTCCAAGAGTTTACCTTAACACGAGCAACACCGTTCCAAACGTATGCTCCAAATCAACTTTTCACAATTCCAACCGTGTGAGGCACCCTACAACAATCATTAAATCCAATTACACCAAAACTCATTTTTCATCAAAATTCCTCAAATTCCTCTAAGTTAAAAACCTATATTTTTCACCAAAATTTAACATATCATTTCTAGCTTACAAACATGATTCTAAGACCTTTTCATCTAATAGCATTTTTCCATTTGGGCTCTCTATCATCACACATCTAAAATCAAAGCTTTGAACACAAATTCATAGATCTAAGAAATCAACCATCAAAAGACCACAAATATACTTACAACGTGTAGTATGATCACCACCAAGGCTTCACTAAATCATTTGAAGATCAAAACTCCAAAAAATCTCCAAGAACACTAATGGGTCGAATCTGAGTTGCCCAAAAACGCGGCCAAAGAGATGGATTCAAGGCTTCTAAGTGTTACCAATGGCTTTGGAAGGTTGTTTACGATAGATTTCGACACCAAAACCAAGCGAATTGGTGGAGAAACGAAGAAATGGGAAGAAATGGTGAAAATGGTGACTTTGGCCTCTTTTCTCACTGTGAGCGCGCGAGAGATGGAGAGGAAAAGAGAGAAAGAAGGAAAGAAAAGGAGGTGGGGCCAAGTGACTTCGGTCACACGGGTCCCACACGCGATCTAACTTTAACTCCGATAAAAATTCCGATCACAATTCCTTAATCTAAATATTTTTCCAGTCCATGACATATTTTTAATTCTCCAAAATATTGATAAAAATTTCACACCTATCGGTACACTCACACCACAGTATTTTAACACTAAAAATCACTATTCATCAATTTTTCCCAAATTTGCCTATTCACTCAATTTTCCGCCCTGATTCCATTTCCAGCATTATTTTTGTCATTTGAAATCTCTAACTCAGTATTTTTGCCTCATATCACACGGTTGGCAAATTACCATTTTGCCCATTTTGCCCTTTTTGGCCATAATCCTTGGATTTTCACTAATCCTCCAACTTTCATTTCACAATATAATATAAAAATGCACATTTAGATATTTGAGGTGTTATATAAGGCAAGCTGATAGGCCACCAATCCTACTCTTTTCATGATCTGATACGGCCCAATGAACCGTGGACTCAGCTTCCTCACACCCAACGCACGGCCAACACCTGTGACCGGCGACAAACGTACGAAAACATGGTCACCTTCCTCAAATTCCAGCGGTCTATGCTTATTGTCATAATAACTTTTCTGCCGATTCTGTGCCTGTTTCAATTTTTCTCTGATCATTTCAATCTGCACTGTCGTTTCCTGCACAAAATCCGGACCAAATCTTTCTTTATCGCCTACCTCAGTCCAACAAGTGGGCGTACGACACCTCCTGCCATACGAAACCTCGTATGGTGCCATACCCAGACTGGAATGAAAACTGTTATTATAAGAAAACTCCACCAGTGGTAAGTACTTATCCCAAGCATTACCCTGTTCCAGTGTGCAAGCTCTCAACATATCTTCAAGTGTCTGTATGGTCCTCTCAGTCTGACCATCAGTCTGCGGGTGATAAGCAGTGCTCAGTCGAAGCTGAGTGCCAAAAGCCTGCTGCAAAGCTCCGCAAAATCGTGAAGTAAACTTCGGGTCCCGATCGCTCACAATGCTAATCGGAATCCCATGGAGTCTAACAATCTCCTTTACATAAAGTGTTGCCAACTTCTCCGTGGTGTAATCCACTCGTACCGGTAGAAAATGTGCAGACTTCGTGAGTCGGTCCACAATAACCCAAATCGAATCATAACCAGCTTGAGTTCGCGGCAATCCCACAACAAAATCCATTGAAATACTCTCCCATTTCCATTCTGGTATATCCAGCGGCTGAAGTAATCCAGCAGGTTTCTGATGCTCTATTTTCACTTTCTGACACACCAAGCACTTAGACACGTACTCGGCAACATCCCTTTTCATACCAGGCCACCAAAACTTAACTTTCAAATCTTGGTACATCTTTGTGGCACCTGGGTGGATAGCATATTGACCCTTGTGGGCCTCAGTCATAACTTCCTCTGCAAGTTCCTTGGGCACAACAATCCTGCCCTGATATAACAAAAGTCCCTGTTCATTAACAGATATGCCACTCTGGCCTTTCAAATATTTTATACTTCCATTTCTAATCTGAGTCTCTTTAATCTTCTCGTGCAGCTCGTTCTCAATCCGAGTTAACTCCATATCACACATTCTTCCTGCAAAGAAATCCGTTATTTTCATATCACGGAATTGCTCAATCACTTCATTGTCCCACATCATCATATGAGATAAATTGACAGACTTCCTACTCAGTGCATCTGCCACAACATTAGCCTTTCCCGGGTGGTATTTCAGCTCAAAGTCATAATCTTTTAAAAATTCAACCCATCTACGCTGCCTCATATTCAGCTCCTTCTGATCAAATAAATATTTCAAGCTTTTATGGTCGCTGAACACAACAAACTTCATCCCATACAGAAAGTGCCTCCAAATTTTCAAGGCAAACACAATAGCAGCCAATTCCAAGTCGTGCGTCGGATAATTTTCTTCATGTGGCCTTAACTGCCTAGACGCATATGCAATCACTTTTCCTTCCTGCATCAACACGCTCCCTAAACCTTTCTTAGAAGCATAACAATATAGCACAAACTCACCCTCCGGATCAGGTAGAGTCAACACCGGAGCAGTGGTCAATTTCTCTTTTAGTAGCAGAAAACAATCCTCACATTCCTGGGTCCACACAAAAGGAGTATCCTTTCGTGTCAATCGGGTCAACGGTAGAACCATTGCAGAAAACCCCTGTATAAACCGGCGATAATAGCCAGCAAGCCCCAGAAAACTTCTAATTTCAGTCACAGTCTTAGGTCGTTCCCAGTCACTCACCGCTTCAATCTTGCTTGGATCCACTGCAACACCGCTTGCAGAAATAACATGACCCAAAAATTGCACCTCAGACAACCAGAATTCACACTTAGACAGTTTAGCATACAATTTCTTATCTTTCAACACCTGCAACACAGTCCTCAAATGGTCAATGTGCTCCTCTTTACTCTTAGAGTAGATCAATATGTCATCAATAAATACAATCACGAACTGGTCCAAATACGGTTTAAAGATGCGGTTCATATAATCCATGAACACCGCAGGGGCATTAGTAAGCCCAAAAGGAATCACTTGATATTCAAAATGTCCATATCTGGATCGGAAAGCTGTTTTTGGTACATCCTCCGGTTTAATCCGAATCTGGTGATATCCGGACCGGAGATCAATCTTTGAAAATACACAGGCACCCCTCAACTGATCTAATAAATCGTCAATACGCGGTAATGGGTACCGGTTCTTAATAGTCACTTTATTCAGCTGTCGGTAGTCAGTGCACAATCTCATGCTACTATCCTTTTTCTTTACAAATATCACCGGTGCTCCCCACGGAGACACACTCGGCCTAATAAAATTCTTCGCAGATAATTCTTCAATGTGTTTCTTCAGCTCAGCCAACTCAAGTGGCGACATCCGGTATGGAGCCAAAGAGATCGGCCCCACACCAGGCAATAGATCAATCGAGAATTCAATCTCTCTCTCAGGTGGGAATTCCGGTATCTCATCCGGAAATACATCTTCAAACTCATTAACAACTGGTATAGCAGAAATCTCTTCCTTTTTATCACCCACCAATCCGCCCAACAAGACATAACCCAAATCTCCAGCCTTCAAGGCTTTCACAGTTTGACTTACAGACAAATACAGAGACGGACAAACAGACGGCCTCTCTTGAGATAGCAACAACCTCTTCCCGCAGCAATCAATCATTGCGCAGTTCCGAGACAACCAATCCATCCCCAAAATTAAATTGACAGAGGCCAGGGGTAAGATAATTAAATCAATGGTGTAACCCCTGCCTAAATAAGTAAACTTCACATCTTCGCAAATCCAAGACGACTCACTAACCTCTCCTGTAGCGGTAGTAATACGCATCGGAGGAACCATCCGTGTTACCTTTAAGTCCAGCGCCTTAGCCACATAGTCCGCCACAAATGAATGTGTTGCTCCCGAATCAAACAACACAGATAAATCAACATTAGAGAGAAAAATTATACCTTTAACCAAATTCGGAGCCTTTTCAGTACGTTGTGCATTTGTAGTATAAACTCGTCCCACAGTAGGAACAACAGCAGTAGGAGCAGTAGTAGTAGCTGGCGGCAAGGCCTGCAGATTCGCAGCCTGCCCCGAAGAAGATGGACAATTTCTAGCAAAGTGGCCATTCCGACCACATTTATAACAAGCAGACGGATCAGCACCACACACACCTTTGTGGTATTTACCACACTTCCCACATTGTGGGGTAGGATATCTGTTCGTAGCACCACCACCACCAGTATTTCCACCCCTCTTGAACTGACCAGGAGGCTGCCTCACATGCAACCCCCTACCTCTATTATTATTATTGAAACCTCCTCTGTTAGTATTACCAGAAGGACCAGGTGTCCTCTTAAGATCTTGCTCTTTAGCCGAATCAGATTTCGGATACCTTCCATAAACAGTCTCGACCCTCTTACATTGGGTCACCAAATCAGCAAAGTTCCTCACCGCAGTATTAGACATCCTCTTTGCAATCTTCTCACTCAGCCCTCTTTGAAATTTAGCTGACAAGAATTCCGAAGTAGGTAGAGTACCTCCATAATTAGCAAACTTCACAAGCTCATTGAATTTCGCCACATAGGCATCCACTGTCATGACTCCCTGTACCAAATTATCAAATTCACCTTGCTTTGCCTCCCGAACATCGCGGGGAAAATATTCTTCATGAAATAGTCCTTCAAACAAAGTCCAAGTAAGAACCTCACCCTGAATTACAAATGGGCGAGACACATTGTCCCACCACTCTTGGGCATCACCCTCCAGCATATAGGCCGAATACAATAACTTTTGTGGATCTTGGCATCTCATCACCTGGAATATCTTATCCATACCCCTCAACCAGGCAGTAACCTCCTTTGGGTCCCTTGACCCCAGAAATGCGGGTGGCTTATGTTTCCTAAAAGATATGAGCCTACGCTCATCGTCAGCATTATCAAGCACCTGCCCCGCAGCCCCAGTAGATTGGGCAACAGATGACGGATCAGGAACATAGCTCGGGTCAGTAGTAGTATGATGACTAGCCTCACCAGTGTGGTGACTAGCCCCACTCTCCCCCTGTTGAGGAGTAACAGATGGCGTCGGTGTAGGAGTCACCGTAGCCGTATGTGGAGGTGTATTATTCCTCCTAGGACGACCTCTTTCCGCCCTCATCTCCGCCATAAAGGCCTGCATCATATCCTGATTAGTTTTCATCAGGTTCTCAGTCATATTTCTATTTGCAGCCGTTTCCGCCTGCAGAGCATTCAGTACTGCAGTGACCGGATCCGGTGGCAAAGGACCTGCACCACGTGCCCCACGGCGACCTCGTGCCCTACTCATGATATCTGTACATGTAACACAAAGGAATGAGTTGATCAGACCCACACTGAGGAATCACATATACATTAATCATAAATAGTTCACAAATAGCTATGGCACACAAGATACAACATACACAACAATCAGAGTTCCCTAAACAAAACTGCTCTGATACCATAAAATGTAACAGCCCGTTGTACACCGGTATTGTTAACATTGAATATGATATTAAGCGCAGTTACAATCACAGCGATTGGGTTAATTAGATTACGGGCAAATTTTTCTTTTAACATATTCCTTTTCTTTTACATCAATACATCTTCCGTAATCAATTAAAATAATGCTATAATTGTAAAAGCAATTTGCGGAATCATACATCTTTACTAACATCATTAATCATTCTTTTTATTCAATTCATTTACACTCACCATCTTACTCTCATATTTTACCAAGTTGTAGTCCTTTACGTTATCTACGCGTGGTTTCCAACCACGTATCATTTGGAGTTCTACCCATCAAGTTATAGCCCCTTTCTTTTAGTCTAGAAAAACCTGAATTTTCAAAATTTACACTGTGGTAATCGATTACCAGTGGGTGGTAATCGATTACCACCTGTCAAAAATGAGGCAGTAGCCAATTTTCTCAATCCTCTGTTCTGGTAATCGATTACCAACTTTGGGTAATCGATTACCTCACATGGTAATCGATTACCAAAGGCCAGTAATCGATTACCAGTGCAGACAGTAGCCAATTTTTCGTCCCCTGTTGCATGGTAATCGATTACCATGCCTTGGGTAATCGATTACTATGCAGCAAAATGACAGATTACAGCATTTTAAACCCCAAAAAGGGTGTGTAATCCATCCCTAACCCCTTGGTACTCCACACAACACATAATCATGTCCTAATGTAGGCTCTAGGCCCTTCCATCATGCATTTTCCTTAGATTAAACATCATTTACAACATCCTCAAAATAATGGCCATTTACATGCAAATATGGACCATTTTTACAACATTACTCATCAAGACTTCAAGGCTATGAATGTGGCAATGGACAAGTCCCATGCTCACTCAAAATATACAGTTATCCAAGCCATGAATAATAAAACATAAACAAGACTTAGCATATGACCATGAACACTAACAAAAGCATGGAAATAACATCATGCAATATGTTCATGACCTAAGTCTCAAAGTACTAATGGTATGCTATGTGCACTCCATAAACTCCTCCAAAAGGTCATGCAATCCAATGCACCGCATGCCAATCCAACGTCCACTATACGGGCTTCTTGCCCGAAGCTCCTCCCGGCTCATAGTGACCTGAAATGTGGTCCCCCAAACACGGGGTGAGATATACGGATATATCTCAGTAAACCAATGGAGCTAGAGGCTCTCTCCACTCCATGGCTCACTAAAATGTATCAAAATGACATAATATGATATGCAAGTAAAACAATATCACCATCCACCTGGAGACACCCAAGAACATCCACTCATGGATTCATGTTCAAGGACTCCATCATATAACTCCCGAGACAGTCCTGGCGCCTCTCCCATGGTTGAGAAGACTCCATGGCAATACCCAACCGGAACTCCTCATGAGCCCTATCCGGCGGACGTCCCCCGCTTGGATCATCCTGATGTCGCTCCCAGAGTCAACACCATGGCATCTCCAACTGGCATTCTCCCGTAGGACGAACCCAGCGGATGTCCAAACCAACACACGTCAACTGGCCAGTGACCAAACAATTTTCACAAAATACAAGCAATATGCATACAAGCACACAATCACACCATGTCATAACTACATAATCCAACCACAACCTTCCTCTAGGTGTGGTGGAGCTCACTAGGGATTAAACCCAAGTTCCAAGAGTTTACCTTAACACGAGCAATACCGTTCCAAACGTATGCTCCAAATCAACTTTTCACAACTCCAACCGTGTGAGGCACCCTACAACAATCATCAAATCCAAATTACACCAAAACTCATTTTTCATCAAAATTCCTCAAATTCCTCTAAGTTAAAAACCTATATTTTTCACCAAAATTTAACATAGCATTTCTAGCTTACAAACATGATTCTAAGGCCTTTTCATCTAATAGCATTTTTCCATTTGGGCTCTCTATCATCACACATCTAAAATCAAAGCTTTGAACACAAATTCATAGATCTAAGAAATCAACCATCAAAAGACCACAAATATACTTACAATGTGTTGTATGATCACCACCAAGGCTTCACTAAACCATTTGAAGATCAAAACTCCAAGAAATCTCCAAAAATCAAAGTGGGTCGAATCTGAGTTGCTCAAAAACGCGGCCAAAGAGATGGATTCAAGGCTTCTAAGTGCTACCAATGGCTTTGGAAGGTTGTTTACGATAGATTTCAACACCAAAATCAAGCGATTCGGTGGAGAAATGATGAAATGGGAAGAAATGGAGAAAATGGTGACTTTGGCTTCTTTTCCTCACAGTGAGCGCACGGATGAAGGAGGAGAAAAGAAGGAAAAGAAGGAAGAAAAGGAGGTGGGGCCAAGTGACTTCGGTCACACGGGTCCCACACGCGATCTAACTTTAACTCCGATAAAAATTCCGATCACAAATCCTTAATCTAAATATTTTTCCAGTCCAGGACATATTTTTCTTTCTCCAAAATAATGATAAAAATTTCACACCTATTGGTACACTCACACCTCAGTATTTTAACGCTAAAAATTCACTATTCATCAATTTTTCCCAAATTTGCCTATTCACTCAATTTTCCGCCCCGATTCCATTTCCAGCATTACTTTTGTCATTTGGAACCTCTAACTCAGTATTTTTGCCTCACAACACACGGTTGGCAATTTACCATTTTACCCTTTTTGCCCCTTTTGGCCATAAACCTTGGATTTTCACTAATCCACCAACTTTCATTTCACAATATTATATTAAAATGTATATTTAAATATATGAGGTGGATCATTGGAGAAGCATGGGAATATCTTTTCTTTTTGGTTGGATAAATTACTAGTATCCTTTACGGTAGACAATCTCGTTCGGATTAAGACTTTAAATCTCTTCCCAAGATGGTACTAGAGAGTATCGAACACATATTTATCTCTCACCTACTTAGCTCTCATACACTAACTGAGCTATTATCATTTAATTATTGGGAATACTTTTAGCCTTCACCACACTTGCGTCCAAATTGGTAAAGCAATATATATAAAGGGAAAAGTGTTTATCCTTTTAAATGACACAACTTATATCCTTTTACTCTCACAAAGAAGTGGGACCCACACTTTTATTTTTTTGTCAACTCTCTCTCCTCCTTTATCTATCTCTTTCTCTCTCTTAAAATGACACAGCCTTACATCCTTTTAAATGACACACACTTTACCCATATATAAATGAAGATGAAAATGAGTTGCAATTAACTAAAAGGGAAAAGTGTTTATCCTTCTAAATGACACAACTTATATTCTTTCATTCTCACAAAGAGATGGGACCCACACCTTTATTTTATTTTTTTGTCAACTCTCTCTCCTCCTTTACCTATCTCTTTCTCTTTCTTAAAATGAAA
>JAVKPL010000416.1:0-14564 GCA_032173675.1 Gastrolobium villosum
TTGATTTTTTGAAAAGTCTAAAATTTCAGTCATATTAATTACTAGCTATATCAAAAATAAATTAATTCAAAGTTACAAATAACTGAAAACTTCAAATCTTCAAACAAAAACAAATTTTAAAACTCATAGAGAGTTAAAATAAAGGCTTTAATGTTTCTACTATGAATGTAGATAAATTATCTACATTCACTCCAAAAATGGCATGATTTTGGGCTGAAAATTAAAAATTATAATAAAAAAGATTATCATAACCCTGAAATAAATTACAATTGCAAAAATACCTTGATTTTCATCTCAAAACGACGTCGTTTTGGGCTCAATGCAGATAATTTATCTACATTGATGGTAGAAAAGACGAACCCTAAAATAAATTAATAGACAATAAAAAACTAAAACAAAATAGTTTGTTATGAATAACAGATATGAAGTCTACAAAATAACAAGATTCCAAGTCACTATTCTATTCTTCTAAAGTAATAAATACATAATATATTGGATCGATTTTTACCAACCAAACCGAAGATCGATCCAATTCAATTAAAACATACATTTTTTACTTTTTGTTTTTTGATTTTCGATTCGATCATCCCATCGTGATAAGAATAGGTCTGGATCGATTGATAAGTACTCGTAAGTGTAACGTATGATACTGGTTTATTAGTTAAAAATAAACAATATAACACGAGAAAATGAGGCAGAAAGTATCATCGTTTTGTATCCCGAATGTATACACACACTACAATTCGTTTTCTTCACGTAATCAACATATATGCGTATATAGGAAGAGTTTATATAGAGTCAGCAACAAACAAATGAAGTTTGAAGTATATTTTCTTTTTTTAATACCAAGCGCTAGGTATTGGTTAACTACTCTTGTCCAAATATTATTTTGGATAAAATAGATTTAAATTTGACTTTCTTCTTCAAAGGAGTTTATAAATTTGTGTAAGTTTTCATTTTGACACGCTGTGTGATATAAGAAAAAGCCAGACATTACCAGTGAGAAAGAAAGCAGAAGCATTTCGGATTTATTCTTTTATATTGGTAACTTGGAAACTTTTCTTTGTATCAGTGCTTTTAAAGTTTGAACCGAATATTCAATTAAACTAGAAAGGTTGAGAAAGAAAAGTATAAATCCTTTTTCCTTAAAAAATGTGGCCGTCGCTTCAATTTTGATCGCTCTGAAATGCCCGGAAAGTTTCTTAGCCCAAACATATAACATAAAAGATGAGCATTGAATTTTTTCATCTTAGCCCACCTAATAAGACTCCTTTAAAAACGTAAACTTAACTTATTAGCTACATAGATAAATCTATAAAAGTTTTATAGATTTAATGCAGAGCCATTTTATGAAAAGTTTTTTTCACGTGTAATTCGTACATATATTTAAAATCTTTTAAAAAATGTAAACTTTTTTCATTTTTAAATAATTTCGTCCATGTTATAAATAATTTGATTGTTGGCTATCCATGTCTATTATATAACGGTTATGAATGTTGGAGAAGTAATTAATTGTAGCAAATGATGTTATTGTAACTTTCATATCTTCTTTTTTTTTTGGTTACAGAAAAGGGCAATGCCCCCACAAAATAAAAGAAAAGCAAACAAGAAGGAAGGAAAAAAACAGAACAAGAAACAGCATGTACAAAACATCATGGATTTAAGGATATGGGGAAGGTTATACTTAGAACTTTTTTCTTTACAACCTTTTACAATCATATCTTATTACCGTTAATTTCCGCCAATCAACAAATTAAACTAATTAATTAATTATTAATTCACAATAAACGATAACTGTTGATTGATGGAAATCAACACTGATAAGATATGGTTGTAAACTATGTAGCACCGACACTGACACGGGACACGTGACACGATACGACACGACACTCCGACACGTTAATTCTAAAAAATGTTATATTTCGACACGTTAGGACACGTTTTGATATTAAATAATATTTTTAATTTATGTAGTGTATATTATATTTAATATTCAATAATTTAACAAAAAAATGAATCTAAATTTATAATATTCATAAATTTTGCAAAAGAAACATGAGATATCCCAAATATTTATATTAAACTCAATAAAATGGTAATCGCAATACAACGAATCTAATAACTGAAACTAAAAACTCAACGCAACGCAACATTTGAAACTTTTTTGAATTTTTATAACGCGTGTTGAAGTGTCGGGGAGTGTCGGAGTGTCCGAGAGTATCGGAAAGTGTCGGACACGACACGTCAGGATTTTTGAAGTGTCGGTGCTTCATAGGTTGTAAAAAGTTAAAAAACAAATAAAAAAATTGTAAGTATAACATTTCTTTTAAGGATATACAATAAAAACATATTCCCTTATCTCTCTTCTAATTATCTTTATCTTTTATAATAGTCCATACTGTAGTTCAACTTTAAAGGTGATGATCCATTTTCCCAAATCATAAATGTGAATGAATGAATCCGTGAAGTGGGACTGGTTCATATTTTTTTGTTGGTCTGCTGAAGCCGACTTATCTGGACTTTCATACTCTAAGGCAAAATGGGTTGAGCCAGTCGGGCTGGCCCGCCCCGCCCACCAAACAAGGCGGGCTGGGTTGAGTTTTTCAACCGACCAGCCCGCCAGCCCGCCATGGGGCGGGCTAGCCCGCTAAGCCCCTTTTTTTTAGGTTATCCAATTATAATGTAACTTCTCTGCATGCAAGTGGCTTTTTTGAATTGTTGTGGACTACTCATACAACACTTTGTTACTTGTTTTGTTATTCTGTTTTACCTCGATATGATTTTATTTTTTATTATTATTTATGGATTGAAAGATGCATATTTATATGTAGATTATTAAACAATGATCTTCTTAGTTTCATAAGCACATTAGGATTTTATGCAGATTTTTATATGCTTTTATGCAAAAAATAAAAATAAATATGTGTTTTTATGCATAATTTAATTTTTTGTATTTAATTTTTATATTTTTTATATTTTTTTATTTATTTTAGGCGGGCTGGCCCGTAGCCCGCCAACCCACTCATAAAACGGGCCGGGTTGCTCAATTCAACCCATTTTGTCAAAACGGGCCGGGGCGGGCTAGCCCATTTTGGGCAGGCCAGTGGCGGGTCGGGGCGGACTGGCCCGTATTGCCAGCCCTACTCTAACATGCTTTATTTCGTCATATCTCATAATGAATATCCTTGTTTTAAGTTATAAGTACTTCTTTCTTATGTTTGTTTGGTTGACCTCTTTCTACAGGTTTCTGTATTGTTATACTACCAAATTTTAATTGTGATACTCAAAACAAATTTGTTGATTTTAATATGGGTAAAGTCTATGTCATTTTAAAGGATGTAAAGTTATATCATTTTAAGAAAGAGAAAGAGATAGATAAAGGAGAAGAGAGAGTTGACAAAAAATAAAATAAACGTGTGGATCCTACCTCTTTGTGAGAGTGAAAGAATATAAATTGTGTCATTTAAAAGGATAAACATTTTTCCCTTTTAATATTCCCCATGGTTGCTTTGTATTGTAAATTATTTAGGGTACTACTATGCATGCATCTGACAGGAAAACATTGCTATACAAGTTCAAAGATTTGTTATCCGAAGGACAAGTGTATCTAATTTCTTATTTTGGTGTTGGGGAAAGTACTGGATTTTTTCTGAACAACTAGGCATGAATTTCGATTGAAATTCCTGCTTAGAACTACTGCCAAACCATTTGAAGAAAGAGCCATATTAACTTCAACTCTTGAAACAGTTGAGATAGTGAATGAATTTTTCCTTTCTCAAGTCTCCGATGAAGAAAAAGGATATTTGAGTTCTGATTCATATTCCATAGCTTACAAAGATATTGGGATTGAACCTGATTGGTTCACTACAAAGTTTTTGAATGAAATTAAGTGTTTTGAAATTCCTAATCATAAAATCACTCTGAAAAAAGGAGTTCTCATTATGCTTTTAAGGAATATCGACGACCAATCTTCGGGCTTGTGTAATGGAACGAGATTGATAGTTGAAGAATTAAGAAATAACATCATTAGTGCAATTGTCGTTACATAAAATTATATTGGTCACAAAGTTTACATTCCACGAATGAATATGATTCCATTAGATCCTAGCATTCCTTTGAAATTCAAAAAAAGGCAATTTCCAATTGTCTATTCTTTGGAATGACCATTAATAAGAGTCAGGGTCTATCTCTTTCTTATGTGGGACTATTCTTATTGAAGCCTATTTTTACTCATAGAAAACTATATATTATTGTTTCTAGAGTAAAATCTAGGAATTGTTTGAAGATTTTAATTTTAGATGAAAATGGGAATTCATGTAAAAAAACTAACAATGTTGTTCACCAAAAAGTGCATCAAAAGATTTGAACTTTAATACTCTTCTATTTAAATTTAGTTACAATTATTACATTCATATTTCCTTCAAAATTTATTTTTATTAGCGCATAATATTCATATCAACAAATATAATAAAAATCATTGCATCATAACTACCCGTGCATCATACGTGTTACAATACTAGT
This sequence comes from Gastrolobium villosum, assembly GCA_032173675.1. Classification (NCBI taxonomy): domain Eukaryota; kingdom Viridiplantae; phylum Streptophyta; class Magnoliopsida; order Fabales; family Fabaceae; genus Gastrolobium; species Gastrolobium villosum. The sequence goes on from JAVKPL010000416.1 coordinate 4,522, forward strand.
TTCTTATCAATCATAATACTATTTTGCTTCATTGAGGTTGTAAAGAACTTTGGGATACACCATCTCAAAAGCTAGCTCAAATGGTGTGAGTGTCCAAGGTCTTATAAACCTTACATTAGTTGTTCATCCAACCAACGTGGGACTATATGTCTCAATACGGCCCCTCACACGAGAGCCCATTGGGCTTGAAGAGTGGATGATGCAACAGGCCCAACCTACTTGTACTAGGAGAGTCCACAAGAAAAAGTGGAGGACGGCGAGACTATGATACCATGTAAAGAACCTTGGGATACACCACCCAAAAGCTAGTTCAAAGGGTGGCAATGCCCGAGACCTTAAACCCAGTTGTCATTTTGACAATCTCAGTGAGGAAAATTGTGAACTATGATAGGAAAATTTGTTCTTTTTTCTATGACTAGTTTTTTCTGTCTCACTGGAGCTCTGAAAAGTTAAAAGAAGCATCAAGAATGGATATCTCTCCACTATTGGGTAGAGAGAATGTGGGATAAGAGTGATGGCAAGAAGGAAGGGTTTGAGGCATGAAAGAGGGATTTAACCTGTAAAATAAGAGTTAGAATTTTGTTATCCTATCAAATTATAACTCAACTCCCTCCTTAGGATTATATATCATGTTTTTTTATAGGATAAAATGAGCCAATAAGATACGATTATCCTATCATGTTAGCTCATCAAACAACTTATAGAGGTGAGATACAATAATATATCATATCCTATCCTCGTTATCATGTGTACCAAACGGGCCTTTATTATTTCTAGGTCTAGAAAAGACGAACATTTTGGTTACATGGCAATCATGGTGGAAAAAAAAAGTACATAACATATGAAAAGGAAATGCAGTGTAACACCTGGCAACTTGCAAGGATTAACGACTGTCCCCACACACTAACACGAGACTTTTCAGCGTGCTTTGTCCTCACTCGCACACTTCCCGGGAAAACTTCCCAGGAGGTCACCCATCCCAGAATTGCTCCAAGTCAAGCACGCTTAACTGTGGAGTTCTTCCAATCCGGGCTACCGAAAAGTAGATGCATCTTGTTAGTATAGGTAGTACCAATTAATTCTTATAAATCATTCCCAACTGTACTGTCCCATACCAGCACAGTCTCTGGAATCCCTCTCTTTCCGGTGTTATTCGATTCATTCATGTACCCCCGTCGCTGGAAGCCTGCCAGGAGCCGCTCCTTGTCCGTGCCCTTGCGCACCGACGATCACTCCCCGCCCTCGTCAGCGCCCGGGATGTTACATGCAGCATGGTAAAATTTTCCCCATGTTCGGGGAAGAGATGTGCATAAGAATCGAACTCAATTGAAATGTATTTTTCTGATTTAGTTTTGTGTTACGCGCAGAATTTCTGCACGTGAGAAGCAACACTAGTGAAGCTCAAAGACTTTATTGCATAAGAAAAAGCCACGTGGATTGAAATAAAGTTGTTATTGTATAGAGCGTAAAAATAGGAGGATTGTTAGTTGGTTCCTTTCACGAATGTAAGTAGATAATTGTGTATATAAGTCTGAAGTGTACCATAGCAGAAGTATCGAATAACAAGTTTCAGTTCATTTTTTCAACTTTCATCTTCTTTTCTCTACCTCTTCATGCTTGGCTTTACATTTTGAGAACTCAATTATTTTTATAAAGGAAAAAATGTTTAACCTTTTTAAGGATATAACTCTGTGTCACATTAGATTTTAGCCGTTGATTTTTGTGAATCGATTTTAATTTATTGTGTCAAACTTATTAATTAAGTAGTAATTTACAATAAATCATAACCGTTGATATTTAACAAAAATCAAAATTTAGAATCTAAAATCATACAAAATTATATTCTTTAAAAGGACAAATATTTCTTTCTTTTATAAAATAGTTTAAAAGTTGAATCAAATCCAAAAAATTGATTTAAAAAATAGGTTCAGGATTAATTTAAAACCGGTTTAAAACCGATTTAAAATCAATTTGGAACTAGTTTGTATATTCAAACTGTTTCACATAAATCAATTGTGAGCCCGTTCTTAAAAAATAAAACCGGTTGAGATTAAATAAAGCAGTTCAATTTTTTTCACCTGAACTGATTTAAAATAATTTGGTTCAGTTTAGAGAAAAAAATAATTGGTCCAACCATGCCAACCCTTAAAAAAAATATGGTATAAAAATAGTTAACGGATAAGACTGCAACTTTATTTGTAAATATGATACCTTTTAGCAGGTGATCATTAATCGATGCAAATCGATTCAAACTGTAGTGATCGAATCAAATTAACCGAAAATCAAAAATGAAAAACTGAAAAAATTGGATATTTTAATTGGATTGGATCATTTTCGGTTTGATTGGTGAAAATCGATCCAATCCAAATCGATCCAATGTATTATGTATTTGTTATTTTTAAAAGATAATAGCTTGGAATCTTGTTTTGTATGATCTTGGATGTTATTGCTAGCAAACTATCTTATTTTAGTTTTTTATTGCCAATTAATCTATTTTAACTCTTCATGATTTTTAAGACTTGTTTTAGTTTGAAGACTTGAATTTTTTAGTAGTATGTAACTTTGTATGACTTTATTTTGATAAAACTAGTGATTTGTAGCGCTAAAATTTTAGACTTTTCAAAAAATCGAAAACCGATCCAATCCAAACCGGATAAAATTGGATTGGATTGGAGTTAAAAAAAAAATCTAAACCAAATGGATGATTAAATGATCAAACCGAAGAGATTGAGTCACATAATTTTTGCTTCAAAATCGATCCAATGCAACTCGCGAACACATCTACCCCTTAGTCTCTTACCGCTTCACTATAAAATTCTACTTCTTAAAAAGCGGTATAATATCCTAATTCTAAAGCTAAATTAAACTAATTTTTTATTAAACTTTAAATCTTCTAATTATTTGAGTTGCAAAATAATATTTTGACAGTTTACTAAAATATTATTGATAATAGCATTGTAGGTAGGGGTGTAAATAGGTTAAGCTTTAGCTTAAATAGGCCAGACCTGTATAAAAAATTTGGGTATGGCCTAACCTATTAGTCTGTGTATACCCCGAATTACAAGTCTGACCTGACTTATATTTAAAAAGTAAAAGCCTTGTCCTAGGCCTGTTAGCCAGTTTAAGCCCATTAAACATCAATAATTAAAAGAATAACTAAAATAATATTATTTTATTATTTAAAATTATTAAAATAATAATTTTATTAATTATATTTTAAATAAATAATATGATATAGGCCAGTAGACTTGTAGGCCTGACATGTACAAAAAACCTATGGCCTGTTTTTTTAAATAAGTTTTTTTAAAAACTTAAATCTGTTCTATTTCATTATTTATAATAGGCCAAATCTGACCTAATATAAGCTAGGTCGTAGGCCCCTGTAGGCCGGCCTACCCCATATTTACACCCCTAATTGTAGGAGTTGTGAAATGGTAGAAAATAAAAATTTATCTGACACATAATTAGAAATGTAAGAGAATATAGTATTATGTTAATTATACATATTTTTAAATTGAAATGTTGTGATTAATTAAACATAGGGATGTGAGAAGTGAAAAGGAATTATTGAACACTTAATTTGAGAAGTGAAATATTCTAATTATCTTATTAATTTCCTTTAATTTTAATATTATCAATATAATTAAGAGGAGAGATCGATTTACACCCTAAAAGTGAAATTCACTTTTACATCATACACCAATTTTAGGTCCGTGTTATGATTTGGGGAGACAAGTGATTTATTTTGACACACGGGATATTAAGTTCATAACATGAGAATGAAACAGTCAAGCACATATTGGATTTTTCTTTCCATAAACAATTGCACTTGAAATGCACCAAGCATAACAGCACTTTTTTTTTTTTTTAACACAATAATAATGCTGACATTCGAACTTATGACATATTTCAAGACAGAGAGGGAAAATGAGAAAAAAGGACGAAGGCTTCAAGGTAAAAGCCCCCTGCAAATTGTCCAAATTGTTGTTTCTCTTACTCGAACTCAAAAGAAACTTCAGATAAAACACAAGGCCATTCATGTGATAAGATTTCCACCTACTCTTATATCTCATTTAATACATGTGATAAGATTTCCACCTACTCTCATATCTCATTTAATACATGGGATAAGACTGGGTTGATATTTATGGTAGTTAAAATCCCAAATTAAATTTACATTTTTATGATTTTATAAAAAAATTTAATCAAAACAGTTTTAAGAAAATTTCAAATGTTTTTATGATTTTTTTCATGTTTGGATTTTACGTTTTATGATTTTTTTTTTTATCCCTATTCTAATTTTAGATAAAATTTCAATTTTAACTAGTTACTATTATTTTTGTAATACAAGTACGACGGAATAAAGAGATGACAGAATAAATGAATAAATAAAAGATGATTTTATTAAGGAAGCTTAACCTCTTATATACGGTGCCAAATTAATGATTTCTACCATAATATTTTATTCCTCGAAGCTCTAAATAAGATTTTCACAAAAAAGAAAAAGCTCCAAATAAAATTAAATAGGTAATTACACATGGAATCAACTAGCAGTAAAATACATAAAAATAGAAATCACCTAAAATTACCTCTACACCTCTACCCACTTTGTTAGGTTTATGGAAACTGTTAAGACTTATTCAAACAAAATTTAAATACAAATTAATAACTAATTAGTAACAATAAAATAAAATAAAACTAACAAATCGTAACAGTTATATTTTATTCATAATATGATAATGGAATAGCCAAGCACATATTGGAGTCATAAACAGTTAATAGGTTGCACTTGAAATGCACCAAACATAACAGCCATTGTTTTTTTTTTTAACACAATAACAAGAGGAGGATATTCTTACTATCAAAATTCTCTACTACTACCTTACTATCTATCTAATCACCATTGAATCAAAGAGAGAAATGTTAAAAAGTTTTTGAAAAATGAGAAAATCTTGATCTAATAGTAATTAGATAGGTAGTAAATTGGTAGTAAAAAATTTTAATAATAAGAATATCTCTTCTCCACTGATAATACTTATTATATTGCTTGTTTTAAATCCCCTAGATATGTCATTTCAGTTAAAAGAACATATATGATATATTCATTATAGAATGTGTTTTTTTCAGCGGATGGAATGTTTAACCAATATTTAAATTTATGAAAAAATGACCTCCATTTCACTTTCTATATTATATGGATAAAGTGTGTATTATTTATTTTTATTTTTATTTTTTTGGTAAATACATGGGGCATTGCCCCACGAAACAGACAAAACGAAACAAAAGAAAACAAACAATAATAGGAAAAAGCAAGACAGAAAGAAAACTAAAAACCATCGACTCAGAAGAAACAAACTCAGCATCTTGCAGCTGGAGTGATGACTCCCGGATCCAGCATATCAGCAGTAAGAAGATTAAGTAGTTCACTGTGAGGGGATGTAATAGTGGATCAACCAAAAGGATCATCCATTGCTTTCTTCGCTAGCCAGTCCGCACAATGATTACAGGTCCTAGAAATATGCTTCAACAAGACAAACCAATCCTTATTGAGAGCAGCTCGAATCTTAGTTACCAGAGGTAGCTTTCGAGTGTCATTACCAGTCATGGTAAGAAGGCCAATGGCTTGAGCAGAATCTGATTCAAGAATAATTTTCTTCCAACCAGATTTCCAAGCAAACTCTAACCCATGTAAAATAGCCCAGAGTTCAGCTTGCAAAGGGGAGCAGGAACCAATAAAGACAGAGAAACCAGAAACCGAATTCCCCTCCCAGTCTCTCAATAATCCCCCACATGCAGCTCTCTCATTAGAAACTGCACCATCAACATTTAATTTTAAAGAACCTTGAGTTGGAGCAATCCAGGCAGGGGAGGATCTGATGGGGGTATATAGGATCAACTTTTGTTAGCAATTTTCTGTTACAGCACCTTAACTCTCCAATTGATTCAGCAATACAAGGAGAAGGGTCTTCAGGTCTCTTTACAAAGCCTTCATGAAGCTCTTTATTTCTCCAATACCATAAGAAATTACAAACGGTAAAGAAAAAGTCCCTCCAGTCCTTGGCATGTGTATTCTTTATATTCAAATTGAGGATAATCCACTCTTTGGAACAGCTTAAGGTGAAAAAACCAGGAGGAAGAGGATGCAACAAAGGTATTAGCCAGACCTTTTTAGCTTTATTACAGTCTCTAAAAGCATGGAGCAGGGTCTCCGCTAGGTCAGGACAAGAGGGGCAGCTATTAGAGGAATCACTCCATTTGCTGATATAGTCTTTAGTTAGCATCCTACCATGGAGCATTTTCCACAAAAGAAGCTTAACTCTCTCTTTCCCTTTCCAACTCCATATCCGGTCCCAGCAGCTATCACTAGAGAGGGAGTTAGGACAGGTCAGATTTCTATAAGCCGATTTAACTATAGACTGACCTGGAAGCAAATTTCTCCAGCTAACACAATCCTCTCGTGCTTCCCCATCAGGATGAGGAATAGCCATAATCTGGTTTACTACACTTTCATTAAAATGGTTAAAGAGAAAGTGCGTATTCCATCCCTCTCCTGAAGAGAAAGTATTATGGTTTATTTTGAGATCAACAGTCTCAGCTGAAGGAGGAACAATTGCTAACGAAATTAAGCTAGTGTTGAGACCAGCCCAATCATCCTTCCAGAAATCAACCTTCTTCCCATTACCAATCTGCCAAGAGATGTTACTTAACATATCTGGCCAGACTTTGCATAAACTTTTCCATAAATGAGAATCATACGGTTTAGAAGATACCTCCTTTAACAACTCTTTATTTCTGCCATATTTAGCCACTAGCACTTGAGCCCACAGGTGGTCAGGGGATTGAATTAACTTCCAGGCACATTTTTGCAGGAAAGCTTCATTTTGCTTTCTAAGATTGATGATCCCCAGACCACCTTGCTTTTTGTCCATCTGGAGCTGCTCCCACCTTACCGCATGGTGATTCCTATGATTATCAGTGTCTCCCCAAATAAAACTTCTTTGAATTCTTTCTATCTCATCACAGATGCCCTTTGGGAGAAGGCTATTCTGCATATGAAACATAGGAATAGCTGAAATGACTGATTTAGCTAATGTCACTCTCCCTGCCATAGACAAGCAGCTCTTTTTCCAACCCTGGAGTCTCCCATTTACTCTGTCCATGATCTCTCCATAATGTAGTTTATTTATTCTTCCATGCTTCATTCTATAGCCCAGGTATCTGCCAATATTCCTAGTATGAGCAAAGCCACTTATCTCCACAATAGAATTAGCCAGCTCAGAAGAAACATTCTTAGAGAAGAAAATGTTTGATTTGGGGTAACTAACCTTTTGCCCCGACATGTCACCGAAGATTGCAAGACAGTTCAGAATAGTCTTGATCTGATTGATGCTAGCTTCACCGAAAAGAAGCAAATCATCTGCAAAAAGCAGGTGAGATATAATTGGACCACCTTTTCCAGCTTTCATGGGCTTCCACTCCTCTCTATTAATGCAGTCAGCAATTAAATGAGATAGCTTCTCCATACACAGAACAAAAATATAGGGAGATATGGAGTCCCCTTGTCTAAGGCCTCTGCTAGGAGAAATTCTGCCTGACTTAGCACCATTCCAAAGGATTTCCAGCTCAGTAGTAGAGATGCAATGCATGATGAGATTCACAAATTGATCAGGAAGACTAATCTCCTTAAGCACTTTATGGATGAAACTCCAGGACATGCGATCATAGGCTTTTTCGAGATCAATCTTTATAGTAAAAAAGCCCCGCTTACCTTTCATTCTATTCATAGAATGAACCATCTCCTGAACAATAACAATATTGTCTTGAATTTGCCTATTGGGAACGAAGCTGACTTGGTGAGGGGAGATTAGCTTGTTTAGAATGGGTTTCAGCTTCCCAACAATAATTTTACTGATACCTTTATATAACACTGAGCAAAGAGCTATAAGCCGAAATTGAGAAATTCTCTCAGGTTTAGCAAGTTTTGGAATTAAGACAAGTAAGGTTTTATTGAGATCCCTAACATCACCTGGATTGACAAGTAAGGTTTTATTGTGTCATTTTAAGAGAGAGAAAGAGATAGACAAAGGAGGAGAAAGGGTTGACAAAAAAAATAAAAGTGTGGATCCCACTTCTTTGTGAGAGTGAAAGGATATAAGTTGTGTCATTTAAAATGATAAATATTTTTCCTATTAATTAATAAACTATATTGATTATCTGCAAATAATTATGTTTGCGTTTTGAGTTAAATTATGCTATCATGAGGTAGGTTATATTTATCAAAAAAATTTATTTATAAACTCTTACAAATTATACTATGTATTATGGATAGTATATGCTCAAGTAATATATACTATCTATAATACATAATGTAATTTGTAAGAGTTTGTAAACAAAAAAATTATAAATATAACTCCGCTTATCATTTAATATAAAAACAGAGATCTATTTATCTTATGTTGCATAATATAAATATCTTATGGAACAGAAACAAGATCATGTAAGTCTACTATTTTTTTTTAAAAAAAATTGCCTATTTCCCATTAAAAAAAATTGGCTTACTTCGTTTAGATTAAAAAATTATAATAATAAAGACTATTATAACCCTGAAATAAATCATAATTATAAAAATATCTTGATTTTCGCCCAAAACAACGTCATTTTAGGCTCAATGTAAATAACTTATCTACATTGGAAGTAGAAAAAATGAATCCAAAAACATCACGGAAACTAAAATGATTTTTTTTAATGGTTTTTTTTTTCTTATTTTGATTTTAAAGCGAACTTAATAGAAATTATTACATTCGGCCTACTTTAGAACCCCGACGCATACTGGAAATGCATACCAAATACTAACAATTCGACGAGAATAGCTATTAGTTCATCTTGGCCTCCAACTCCCAGTTGGAAAACAAAACAAAATCATAATTCAAATGCAATTGAAGGTATGACCAGTACAAATGGATAAAACATGAGTGAGTGAAGAAAACCTTTCAAACGATGGAGCATTGTCGCGTGTTCCGAGCGTTAAGACATTGCTCTCTCCAAAGAAGCTAACATGCATTACATATAATAAGCCATGCCCCAATCTGCCCAAGAAAGTGGAAAGTGTATCTTATCCTTGTCAAGAGCCTTTCCAATGCCATTGGCCGAATAAATTTTTGAAGCTACTATAACACCAAAGATTCAGTACATCTCACCAATCAAAACATTACATATCAGCCAAAATTCTCTCTTTTCTGCCACATTTTTTCTCTATCCTCTAATGTGTAATGCTCTCATTTGTGGGATGCACTGAATCTAGATGTTACAGTAGCACCAAAGATTTATCCTCATTGGCCAAGTATGAAGTATCATGGGTAACAATGTTGGAAAGTCGTATTAGAAGAGGGACACACTCAATCCAGGGAGCACAATTAGCAATATATAAAGGGAGTTTGCATTTGTCAATTAACATGACCACAAAAAATTTCCTACACACAATATTTTATGGGACCCGCATCTTTTGAAGCCAAAAAAAAAATTACGACACGCAAAACGAATCTCTATAACATTACACAACCACTTTTCCTATAACATAATTCTTATAAAACCCTATATAAAGATAAAAACGTAATACCAGGAAAGGTCCCATTTCTCCCTGTCATGATGCCCTATCAGAGTATCGCCAGACTTATTTTTCCTCACTTATTTTTCCTCTGGTGAGTGGCATTGTAAAAGTATCTTATTGGGGCAAAATCAGGACATCATAGGACGTTGACACTGTTAAGGAAATGAATGTCAAGTCCCAACACAAGACTAAGCGTCCTGTGTCAGAAGAACGGCACTGAATCAAGCATTCACCAAAGATAACGAAAAAAATGGACAGAAGATCAAAAAACATTAGTTGAAATTATCGTCAATGATCAAATCATGGAATGAGGAAATCTCTTGAACACATTTCCATACATTGTTTCTTCATAGAAAATCTGGTTAAATCATAAGAAAACACAAGTTCAGAATTCAACAAAAAAAGAGAGGGCAAAAGACAGAATGAAGGCAATATT
>JAVKPL010000417.1:0-14930 GCA_032173675.1 Gastrolobium villosum
AGTAAATTCTCTATTTACAATAAAAATTTCAAATGCATCTAAGCCTTTAATTACTGCTTCTATTTCATAGTCTATAGCACTAAGATTTTTTACTTTATGTTTACCACTAGCATACCTGCATATTTGTTCTGTTTCTTTTTCTGAATATTTATTAGGCTTTTTTCTCAACTCAGCTCCCCATCCTAACTCTGATCCATCTGTTACTACTATTCTATAATCTGTATTAAGTGGTAATGTTAAAGGAGGTAAATCTTTTACTAATTCTTTTATTTGTCTAATCAATTTTTTATCTTCATTATTAAAATATCTTTGTCCTTTTATTGATGCTTTACTATATAATGGCCCTAAATATTTGCCAAAATCTTTTATAAAATTTCTAGCATAATTACACAATCCTAAAAATCTTTGTAGTGTTTTTAAATCTTTTAAATCTTCAGGAAATTCTATAATTTTCTGGGAAATATGAGGTTGTAGTTTCATAGTACCTTCTCCTAATTCTAATCCTAAATATTTAATATAAGTTTTTCCTAATTCCATTTTCTTTTTACTAATTATAATTCCATGTTTAACAAACTCAGAGAATATTACATGTAAGTGTCCTATATGTTCTTTTATATTTTTACTATATACTAGAATATCATCTATATATACTATACAGAATTGTTTATGTTTTAGAAAAATTTCATCCATTCTTCTTTGATATATGCTTGGTGCATTTTTAAGCCCAAAAGGCATTACTAACCATTCAAAATGTCCTAAGGGTGTTGTGAAAGCCGTCCATTCTATACTTTCTTCTTTTAATTTAAAATGATGGAAACCGCTTTTACAATCGAATTTACTGAATATTTTACAATCTTGTATATGAGAAATTAAAGTATCTTTGTCTGGAATATTATATGCATCTTCTATAGTGTTATCATTTAGTCGTTTATAATTAATGACCATTCTGCTTTTTCCTCGAACTATTTCACTATGTTTCTTTACTATAAATGCTGCTGATCTGTGTCTACTATCTGATTTCCTAATTAATCCTAATTTACTCAATTCTTCTATATGAAGATTAAAATCTTTTTCATCTATCATAGTATGTTTAATACTTTTAGTAGATATTCTTATATCTGGATTTTTCAATTTTATTTCACATATAGGTTTATCTATATCCCAATATTTTAAGGGGTTATCTCCAAATATTTCTAATTTTTCTAATTTACTAATAACATCTTGTATATCACTATTTTCTAATATATTATAAGCTTGTATAGGATTAAAAAATTCATTAAAATCTTCTAAATCTATTATTACACAATTATCTTCAATATCTAAATAATCTATTTCTAAAAATTCTTCTTCTTTAATAGGTTGATTAATTTTACATTGTCCTTTTATTGGACAATCACATTCAGATTTTCTTTGTTTATTTAAAGAATTATTCCATTCATTTCTATTTTGTTTTGCTATTTTCTTTTCAGAATTATTTTTCTTTTCTTTATAATCTATAATTAAAGGGTCTTTTCTTTTCACTTGTATTGGTGTTAATATTGAACTTCTAAATATTTCTAAATTATTTTGTGTAAGGAGCATTCCTCCAGAGTCTTCTAATAAAAATCTTAATCCTATTATTAAACTTAATCCTATATCTAATGGTCTTGCTACTACTTCGGTAAAGGAATAATAGTCTGAATATTCACCACATTGAGTTAAAAATCCTATTTGTGCTGGCTTAAGTTGATATTTATGTTTTGTAGTATTATTATTTATATCTGTTGATACTATAATACGATCTGTTTGTTCATAATCTTCTTGTTCTAATATCTTTTGATCTATTACATTTCTAGTACACCCTGTATCTATCATAGCTCTTATATAAAATATTTTTCCATTTTCTAATTTTAATTTGCAATCAACTTTTATTTCTTTTAATAGTTTTTTATTATCACATATAAATCTTATAGGTTTAGTTGTCTTAGAGATTTCTTTACTTTGTTCTCTCATTTCTTCTATTTGTTCTACACATAACATTTGTGGTTGGGAGCCTTGATACAAATAATCTTCTAATCCTTGTAATCTTTCATTTTGTTTTGTTATTATTTCTTTTAATTCACTTATCTCACTATATAATATGGTAATATGATCTTGCAATGCTTTTACTTCTGTTTGCATAATGTATATCTTTTTAGTATCTTTTTCTTGTAAATTCATAATTTGTTTTCCTTTGTCTTCTTTTTGGGGTACACATCTATTACATCTTTCTTCAAAACAATTACTACATTGATACCTATTTTCCATACTAGGATATAATTTACATACTGTGCAACATTTATATAGACTTCCTTTTCTATATTCCCAATTATGTTCTTTACATTCTGGAAATACATTCATATAACTTGATATTCTTTCTATGAATTCATCATTATCTGAGGAATCATTATTTACTGCTATGATTTCAGAACATACACTATATATACTTTCTGTATCACTAATATGTTCATCTATATTAATTAAGTTTAAATTTGTTTTTTCTACTAAATAAGCTTCTCTGCTTTCCATGTTTTTCCTATAAGGACATTTTATAGAAAAGTGCCCTTCATTTCCACATGTGAAACATTTTAGTTTATTTTTATAACTTCTTTCAGGATGATATTTTCTTACATGTCTTTGTTTATTTAAATAAGGCTTTTTTGCTTCTGTTTTTCTTAAATAATAATTTTTCTTTACTTTTCCTTTATTTTTTCTATAATTCTGATTAGATATTCTTCTTTTAGGTTTTTGTTCCCCATATCTCTGTGGAACAAATATTTTATTACAAAAACTATAATCTCCTTTTAATTGTTTTGCTATCTGTATTTCTGAACATTTTTCTTTTAAACAAGACATTATAAAACTACATCTAATAGTTACATTGTCAAAATGTGGTAAATTTTGATACATAATGTTTTCTTGTATCCTATGTTGCCATTTTTTATAAATTTCCTCTCCTAATGGTCCTGGTAATTTTCTAAATAATTTTTCTCCTATTTCTCTATTAAATATGTTTCCTGAGATAGAAGCATTATAAGTAAAATCTTCTAAAAATTGTTCTATATATTGCCAATTTTTAATAGTCATTTGTTCTAATGCTTTTACTGCTTCATATTGTATCTTAATTTGGCCTGAATTAGGGTCTTGTCCTGTGCATAACATATGTATTTTATTAACAAAATTAAATGGATTTGTTCCTAATGATAAAATAACATTTATCTCCTGTGGGTACTCTTCTTTAAATCTCTCCCATATAGCTTTTACAGATTCACCTAAAAATGTTTCTAAATATCTTAACATTTCTTCTGGATTATGATCAAAATCTTTTCCTATATAATCATTTACTACAATATTTTTCCAAATATCTATTACTTTATCCCATATTTGAGGACTATGTGCTGTTAAATTTAAAAATTTTCCTGATTCTATTGGTTGTAATTGTATAGGTTTCTCTACTGGATATCTTTTTCCCCTAGGTTTAAATCTATTTTCTCTACTTTCATCATAACTTCTATAAGGTTGTCTTGGCAAATTCCCAGACCTATAAATTCTAGGTTCTGTATAATTTGTTCCTGATGCACCTGTTGCATTACTATCTTGTCCTTCCATAAAATTAGAATCTAATATTTTAAAATTTATTTCACCTTCACTTTCTTCAAATTCTTGTTCAGATTCTTCTTCACATCTTTCTTGTCCAATGAAATTATTTATTATTTCTGTTTCATCATCTATAGTTATCATATATTCTTTCTCATATTCTTCTTCTGTTATATCTCTTACTCTAATATTATTATTATTATTATCTTGATAAATTACTTGTTCTACTTCAATTTTCCTTTCTCTTACTAATTGTTCTTCTAATTCTTCTAATTCCTTTTTTATTAATTTATCATATTTTGGAATTATTATCTTATCTTCTATTATTTGTCTGTTTTATAACATTTTATTCTTTTCTAATAATAATTTTTGTTTTTGTTCTTCAATCTTATATTTGTATTTATTTGTATAATATTCATATGAATTTTCCATCCTATACATGAATTCATTACTAAGCTCTGCTTCCGTATCTTCTTCTCTGTTTACCCCTTGTTTATAGTCTAAAAATCTTACATAAGTTTCTCCTCTTCCATCACTATAGAATACTCCATTTTCTGGTACTAATATATCACTATTTTCCTTGTCCCCAAAGAACTTACTAGTGTTCCATTCTAATCCTGCTAATTCTTGGGAAGATATTTCTTTAGGTTTTATCATTTTAATATTTTTACTTGATATATATTCTATTACATCATTTATTTTTACCTTATAATTAATACTTATATTTTGCATAGTTTTTCCTATAAATCCTATTGTAATTACTAAATTACTTCCACTTATAAATTCCTCAAACCCCTTAGTTTGTATTCCTATTTTAATATTTTTACAAAAGTCTTCTATGGGTAATGTCATATTGGGAGTGCAGTAAAAAAGTCCCACATCACTAAAAAAAATTTAAATCTACTTCTGTTAAAGATATTAGTGATCTTTGTACATCTTTACCCCATCTTTTGTCAAAGAGAGTTACTAAAACTTTACATCCTGTCTTACTTCTTATTAATCCTTTTACTCCAATAATAAATAATCCTGTATGAATATAATTTTTATGGGATTTCTTTAACTGTTATTTGGCCTTTTTACTCATACAATCTAAAACTACTACTTGATCTCCTACACATGATACTTGTTCCTCTGAATAATTTCTAAAAAGACCTGTGTTCATAGCAAATCTTCCTACTTCGTACAGTCTTTTAGGTTCTAATATTTTTAAAGCAGATTCTCTAAATTGTTCTATATTTTTATCTATATCTATTTCTTCTTCTAATTTTATTTTATCTTTATTTTTAATATTGAATATCTCAAAAGGTGATCTAAAACTAGTTACTTTTTCTAGGTTGATCTATAATAGTTCTACTAGTTCCAGGAAAAGATGTATTATTCATTTTTATAAACTAAGAAACTACAAGATTGTTTTTGTTTCTTAGGTTTTGGCTGTTGTATAGGTTTTAATTTTTTATCAAATTCTTCTACAAGATTATCTATATCTATTTCTTGTTTTTTCAATAAATAACTTTCTAAATTTGATATCCTGTGATGTAAGGTTATTAATAATTGTATTATTAAATTATTTTGTGCTATTATAGCTTTATCCCCTCTAGATGTTATATCTAAAGTTTTAATAAAACCTTTATTATAATCTTCCTCTGTATATGCTTTTATTTTTTCTAATTCGTCTCCAAAGTTAAAGTTTTTTGACATCAACTAATAATTCTTGTATTAATTGTTCTATTTTTAAAACTTTTTCTTCTAAAATTTTTTCTTTACTATTTAGTTTTTCTACTAACTGATATATTTCTTTCTCTATTGGTTTTGGTTTTCTTTGTTCTAAACTTAATATTAATTGTTGTATGTCAGTTTTTGTTGGTAAATTTTCTATATCAATCTTATTTATTTTTCTGACTATTATTTCTTCAGTAGTTTTAATATAATCTAAATTATTATTTATATCTTTTAGTAATTTATCTATTCTGAATCTGTTTCACTTTCAAACATTAATTTATATTCTGACCTAAAATTATTTTCTTCTTCAAACCACTCTCCAAAATTAAAATATTTGTATCCTGCTAAATCAACTTCTTCTAAATATGGTCTTAAGATTTGTCTTAATTCTGTTTGTTTATCGTGATTAATTATTATAATATCTATTACTGTTTTTAGGAATTTAATATAACTATATTTTAAATAATGATGATTATCACTGTCTAAAAAAGTCCACAATTCTTTATAATATTGTACTTATGTATAATATTTAAATACAAATATGTAACGCCCTCCCTTGTATGCATCCAAGAGAGTCGTTTGCTAAGCGGAATTAGAGTCATTAACGTCACATGAGCTAACAAAGATTCTCATATATAAATTCAAATCCGAAACACGTTTCTACAATTCTTATCACTTCTGTTTGGACGATAAAAATATTTCAAGTGATTTGGAAAGAGCACGTTTGGGGCTTCGCGTGCATATAAAATATTAGTAAATCAGAGTTCGTTTGCTCATAAAAACACCACCCGTAAGGTGTACTGTAAAAATTTCAGCACTTAAGTTTTTTAAAAAATCCCTTTCACAAACGTTTTCCAAAAAATAGCCGTTGTTCGTAAAGTTCAAGATAAAATAAAGATGATAAGGTCTACAGTCATCCAAGAGTACCAAAACATTAAACATTACAGTCATCCAATCAATCAAACAGCAACAGTGATAATCCATGCATCAGCAAGCAACAGCAAAACATCACTCCTTCAAATGCTTTTACGTCCTCCTGCCATTTTGGAAAAATAGCAGCCCCGAAGGGGTGAGAATAATCCCAGTAGTGTGGCAACAAAACCAGTAATATAACAGTATTAACTAGGCACAAAATCATAAACAGTCACTTCAACATATCCTCGTTCCTTTTCCTTTTTCCTTTTCATCATATTCATATATATAGCGCATATAACGCCTTTCCTTTTCATCATATTCATATATTGCGTATATAACGCCTTTCCTTTGCGCTTTTAGCACCGTCGTGCGCGCACTTCACAGTGGAATCAAATATACCTTGGCACCTGAGCTCCATGTGGATTCCAACTGTGGGCCTATGCGGACTGATGCCAAGTGTCCCATACCCCGGTACCTTGGGGATGCCTATATGATGCTTGCTCAAACACATGGAAGAGTACATAACTATTCTAAAAAGCAAGACCTATATGCTCTTGGTACATGCATGCCATGCTATGCTTTCACACACAAAACGTACAAAAATGCGGTATGATGTAAGGTGCATGCTTATATACCTTTCATATAGCCATCACGGCACATATACTTTTCATATGCGTTATGCTGCCACATAACGTCTTTACCTCATAATCATATAGCCATCACGGCACATTTTTGGCAGTTTCCTTTCATCATAAGGAACATAATACTTTTACGGAATATGGAGCATCATGTCACAATTTTATACCAGTAGTCAATAGTCACATTAGGTAATATCGCCTGACACTTACCTTGCGTGCCTTAAACAATACCAAACAGCAGCGAAGTATCTCACTTCTTAAGCGCACCTAAATCAATTACAACCAATCATTTACAGCGGCGATTTACAGCAGAAACAGTGAGCATACAGCAGCGTTTTACAGTGGAAAACAGTGATCATACAGTAGTGTTTTACAGCAGAAAAACAGTGAGCATACAGTAGTGTTTTACAGCAGAAAAATAGTGAGCATACAGCAACGTTTTACAGCAGAAAACAGTGACGTTTGTTCTTAAAACAGTGAGCAGAAACAGTGACTTTTTCCTTGAAAACAGTGGGCAGAAACAGTGACGTTTTACAGCAGAAAAACAGTAGCACCTTACAGCAGAAACAGTGACCATTTTAAAACAGAAACAGTGACATCTTTGGACATCAAAACAGTGGCAGAACATTGGCATTTGAACGTTAAAACAGTGTCATAAACAGTGGCATTTGAACATCAAAACAGTGACATAAGTAGTGGTATTTGTGCATCAAAACAGTGGCATGAATGGTTGCATTTGAACATGAAACAGTGACATAGGTAGAGGTATTTGCACATCAAAACAGTGGCATAAAGAGGGATTTTTGAACATTAAGACAGTGGCATAAATGGTGATTAAAACAGTGGCATAAATCATGATTTTTGGACATTAAAACAGTGGCATAAATAGTGGTGTTTGAACATCAATATGGTGGTTATTTTATGCAGAACAGTGGCTCATTAAGTACTAAAACAGTGAGTATTTTTGGTGCAAAACAGTGACATATGTGGCATCAAAACAGTGAGCATTTTATGCAGAAACAGTGGCACATTATGTACTAAAACAGTGAGCATTTTATGCAGAAACAGTGGCATGTGAGGCACTAAAACAGTGAGTATTGTGTGCAGAAACAGTGGCATCAAATAGGTGATCTTGTCCAACCGAAACAGTGGCATATGCATCCTCAAAACAATGGCACTTTTATACAAAACAGTGGCATCAAGATGGTGCTCTTGTCAAACCGAAACAGTGGCATATGCATCCTCAAACATAACCATGGGACTTTCATTCCATTATATCATGCAATGTGCTATAAGGCTTAAAGGAAAACTCATGCAATAATGAAAACACACAAGTATCATCAAGTAACTCCATGCTCATTTAAGAATCCAACACAAATAGAACCAAGTAGACATCTCATGCACACACATAGTTTCACACAATGTAAAAGGTCTAAGTTCTAGGCTTACCTCTTGTAGCACACCCTTCTTGCTCACACACCACACCTTTCTAGTTCTACCAACAACAAGTCCACACTTCCTAGGAGATGATCTATGCGCATAAATGGTGAGGAGGACAACTTTGGACAGCTTCCAAGGTTGAGTAGCAAGGCTGGACAGTGAGGGAAAGTGAGGAGGAAGACTTACACTTGCTTGGGGTATAGGCCACGGTTTTGAGAGGTGAGGGAAGATGAGTTAGCTAAGTCTTTCTTTCTCCAAGAGTGCTTGTATGTTCGGCTAGGAGAGTGAGGAGGAGGAGGAGATGTTGGCTGAACTTGTGCAAAGTGAGGGAGAGTCCCTCTTGTGCGCAAACTTAAAGAGAAAGTGAGAGGAGGTTGCAATGATGAAACATTATGGCAAAATCTGGTTTCTTGTGAAGGTGGGACTGCACACTTGGTCAAAACAAGCAAGGGGTTGCTTCTAATATACACTATGCGCATGCAAGGAGTGAGGAGAGGAGAGGTTCAGATCTGATTGTGCTACCTAAGTCAGAACTTTTTAACACAAACTAGCCAGCTATGCGCACATGGTGGAGTGGAGGGAGTTGGCAGATTTCTCCTCCACACAAAGCACATGCAATCTGCCCAAAATCCTTCTTTTATTGCATGTGGAGGCAAGGGACAGATTTGGTTCATGATGGACTGCCAAAAGCATGCAGAAATCTGCACATTTCAGCCTCATGATGGAAGGTGTAAGGTGGTTCTCCAAGTCAACACTCAATGCAGATTTTGTGTCATAAAAATCTGCTCTATGACCCCTCCAAGTCCGCCTAAAAAGAAGAAGAATGCAGCCCAAAATGATGCTAAGGAGTACATGTGTCTTCCATGCAATGAAGTTGAATTCAAATGGTGCACAAGCAAGGAGTGATGTGGCGGTCATGCAAGGCTCTTTGGAGGATTTTCCTAATTCTTTTCTATCCTTTTATGCGCATGAAATGAGTGGGATGATACACCTAGCCATGTGGTTGTTCCTTGATACACAAGACACCCTAGTTGGACAAGGCTTTAAGGAAGATAAAAGTAGATGTAACATTGGGCTGAACTAGATGAATCCAATACCCTCTTTGGGCCATCGGCCAACATACACAAGGATCCAACAACACAAGTCCAAAGGTGACAAGTCCACACACACTAGCCCACTTCCCAAGTCCAATAAACACTAAAGCCTTATAACATACAATCCAATTACTCATATGATAAAATTCACATGTCTACATATGTACCCTCCTATGATTTAATTTAAATACTTACCTTAGTCTTATCCAAGGATAAAGCCAAGTAATTACGCAAGCCATCAAACATACACCAAGAATTCGAATTCTACACATGCATCTATATCACTACACACTTATGTATTTTACTAATTATGTGGGATGTTACAAAATACTAATTCTTTTTTAAATCTTTCAAAAGCTATGTCTAATATATGCATAAAATTTTAATCTGAATAATAATAATCTGAATCGTAATAAGTTGGTGAAGGTAAACTATGTTCGTCAAATAATACAAATCCTTCTTCTTCGTAAATATTCTGAAAATAATAATACTCTTCTTCGTTAAATTCTAATTCTTGAAAATTCTTTTTCAAAATATTCTTTATTAAATGATCTTTAGGATGATTAGTGTCTATGCAGTCAACTATATAACACAAATATTTATAATATCTGTAATTTAATGGATCATCTAAACTAGTATCTTGTAAAAAGAAAGTTTCTAATTCCCACTCTGATTTTTGTTGTGATTTCCCGTAGAAATGATTTATAATGAAATCTTTAAATCTATTCCAGAAAAATTCTAAACTGATTTGATTTGAAATTTTTATAATGACTTTTATCCAACTCAGTACTCTCCTTTCCATATCTTAAGATTATTTCCCATGTCTTTTATTAAAATTTTTTGGTGCCTAGAATGAACCATGCTCTGATACCAAGTTTGGAGCATGGTTCATTTTTATAAATGAACCATGCCTAGAATGAACCATGCTCATTTTTATAAATGAACTGCTATGATTGTAACTGCGCTTAATATCATAATTAATGTTAACAATACCGGTACGTAACGGGCTGTTACATTTTATGGTATCAGAGCAGTTTTGTTAGGGAACTCTGATAATATATATAGATGTGTTATGTGCTACATAGTTGTATGTAGATTCTTATCGATTACTGTATATGTAATTCCTTAGTGTGGGTCTGATCAACCCATTCCTTTGTGTTACATGTGTGGTCATCGTAAGAAGCCTGCGTAGTAACCTTGAAGCACTGAGTGTGAGTCTTTAGCCTGATGTTGTGCCTGCAGTATTAACTGCTCCATGGACAAAGGACGGCAGTAAGTCAAGTATGAATATTAGAAGGCATAAAAGAACAGACATAAATATTATATCTGACTTCGATGAAAGTCAAGAGAAAAGTGTATTATAAGCAACAGTGGTGTACAATTTATGATATGTACAATATGAGCATAGACGGACTTTGCAGTACTATGAAAGATAAACATATAACAGAGATGAGCTTATGAGATTGGTGAAATTCCAAGTATATGTGTAGTATAGTAAGACAGTTATGTACAAGTGGTCTTGGTGAATAGACTTCATCAAGGCGAGAGGTTTTGAACCTGAAGAATTATTGAGAAAAGGGAACAGATATGCGTATGCGTGAGTTAAATACGTCATGTTTGATTAGCAGTTATGATATCAGGACAAGTGCGGTGCACTTGAATGAATTGGGATGGTTCAAGCAGAGAAACAAATAGAATATGTGATGAGTAATCCTACGAGGTTTGACCACGTGAAAGTATGATGCTGGTAGATTGGTAATGTGAGAGATATTGAAATATGGGAGTGAATTCCATAAAGAGGTAGTGTTGACTAAACACGAGTGAGGTGAACCAATGATGAGTATATTATTATGTGTAATTTGTATGAGGAAAAGTGAAGGAATCGCCATGGATGACCCAAGATATACGTACCATGAAGGAACTATTGCAGTTAGTGGATGTCGACTCAAATTGGCAGACGTATCAGTGATAAATGAACAGGATGGTTGAGATGTTCAGTCATGAGTAAAACAGTAATGAGAATTGTAAAGAAATTATGATCTTGTGGTATATATAAGTACTACTAATTGTAGTGCGCTTATGAAAATATTGGTATTTGATATGGAGTGACAGACGGAGTAGAGGCATTTTCAAGGTAAAGAGATATTCTACAACCACCAAGGGTGGAAGTGATCGGGAAAATTGATGAGTTGCTCTACAGTATTGAGCGTATGTTATGTGAGCCGTAGCAGGCAATGGACTAGAACGATGGCGTGATTTTGCGAGTTATTGTTGTATAACAATAAGTTGAGATGGAATGATTAGAGAATGAATGAATGTAAAACTTAATGTGAAATCAAGTGATTAATATACAAACCAAGTGACAATAAAGTGCGAAAGTCAGAGGTTAATGAAAGAACTGATGTGTAAAGTGTGCCGAGAGTGTGGAATTGTGTGGTCAGCAAAGGAGTTAATGTGTAATGACAAGATGAAAATGATAAGATTTGTTAGTGAGCTGAGGTATAATTGTCAGTGTAAGAACGGACGAGTAGTTTTGAGTGCAAAGGGTTAATGTAAATTTCAGTGCAAGGATTGAGGTGAAGTAGTCCTCTGTGATTCGACGGAGATGATTAGAAGATCCCTGTGTGATGGGAAATATGAAACTTATACTAAGAGATGTGAGATGTGTTCAGAACTTTGAGAAAATTTAGGAATTATGGAATAGAAATTATGTTATGAACCATGGCAAGTAAACAGTCAAAGTGAAAGAGTAAACAATCTGTGAGAAGAATAAGCAAGGAAGAGATAATGGACTATGGATTGAACGGTAACAAGATAGAAGGAACTATTACGAGTTAGAAAACGTGTACGAAATTACAAAGAGATTATGAATGGTTATAATGGTGACTATGTTATAAACCAGGTCTGACGGGTAACCGAAACGAAAGTAAACTACCAGTGAAAAGAATGACACGAGATTAAGATGAATTAACTTATATGTAACAGGTGTATATTATACCACTACTACTAAGATTATGGGGGCAGCCCATGTGGTAATACAAAACAGTTTTGATGTTATATACAGAGGTGATACAGACACCAAATAGACTGGGTCCATGTGTGATCTGGAGGGTACGGAGTACCAATTTTGCCGTCATATACAGATATATTATGAGTATAAAATTTCACTATGCACTGGGTGCATGTAATATGATTTGATAGTAGGGAGATCTCAGTGGGGGCCTATGTGCCAGGAGTGTATAGCTATCTCGATGCGGGTTAAGTTCCCGGAGACTAGTAGTATTTGATATGAGTAATAAGAAACGAGGAAGTATTCCACATTGGTGTAACGGTTAGTATGGTGGAGATAATTTATGTAAATGCTCAAAGAAGAAACATTTGGGGGGATGCCTTAGAATAGGGACAGCTAGTAGTAAGTCATTTTTACGGCATGGATCATATGGGTGGATTCTCTGATCGGTGAGTCATGGCATCTGGGGCCCTTAGGACAGCAAGAGCTCGAGGGGTTAAACCTGTGAATGTTGTTACCCACTGTATTGGGAGAGTTTTTCCATAAGGTTAACGCAAGATGCGAGGTTATATATTTGTAAATGGACAATAGTATGTCAGCTTTGGATATAAGAGTTGTGGCTTAGTGTGCAAGAACTTCGATGTGTGATAGTGAAGCACTATTGTGGGTGTAAAGAAAGTTTGATGAAATAAATTTTGTCTCTAAGTGAAGTAGTAAGTTAGTTGGAACCCTCGTCTTATGACCAAAAAGGGATGATAAGTGAGTTAAAGTTGACAGAATGAGTAAGTGTCCTTCTAGGAAGGCTAGTGATGATCAAGATTTCAGGTTAAAACAGTAAAGTGTGAGCCCTAAGGAAAAGATAAATTGAAATAGAGTCAAGTGCGAACGTGTATTCATAGGTGGGACCTATAGTTGTAATTGATTACCAAAAGGTGAATAGCTTGGTTTTGCTGGTAAAGTAGATTGAGAAATGTTGTATGTAATCGCATATGCCACTTATGGTGGAAAGTGTGTGGAAAAGGCACAATGTTGATGATGTTTTGATTAAGTACTAATGAGGTATGGACTAGTGTTAGTGGTAATTTTGAATATTCTGAGAAACTGATATACCAACTGGTGGTAAATTGTAGAAGTGGTAGCAATGATGGAATGAATTTTAAGTGAATTGATAGTTGGGTGTCAAGGATTCCTAGTGAATAGGACTTGTATATGAGAGATATGGAATTTTGAATAGTCCATCAGTTAACAGTGAAGTGGGTCGGAAATTGATTTATTCCAAAGTGTTAAGTGGAAGTGAGTAAAGCTATAAGTAATAGTGTTTTGAGTTTGACATCCAGCATTAAATGATGATGATTATGAGAAAGTAGTATAAATGAGTGGAACATAAGGTTAAGTTGTAACATCGAAGTGGAATGAAAGTTGAAAATAGTTAGTGGGTGAAAATATTAAGCATGAGTCCTCGATATGGAGGTCATCGATGAGTGTTGTGTTTAGACTGTAAGAGGTCTGAGTATGGAATTGAGCTGACTGAGTTGATAAAATTGAGATGGTTCAGTTGACGAAAGGAGTAACAATGAAAGCAAATTATGAATATGATTACTAGATGGGAAGATTCAGGAGTGTGTGTGGTTAAAAGACCTTAAAAGGTTAATCGAAGAGATAAATTGTTGTGAGGGTTGTTAGTTTCGTATCACAAGGAGAAAATATAGTAGTGAGTACCTAAGAAGAGGTGAAGACATGTGACAAGGAAAAATAAGGTATATGAGTATAGAAATTAAGGTGAGTCGAAATCATAAGAAACGACAAAGTGCCATTGAAACTAGAAAGGATGTGCTTCGGTGAAAGCTAAGAAAACAATGAAATCATAAAAGTAGTAACAGTAATGGAAAGGACTAGTATGTCTGAGTATGGTTGAAACAGTGAGGACAACGAAAAGAGTTAAGTGCTAAAGAAAGTGTGAAGATACATGAAAACAGTTAGTCCATTATGGAAACAACTAGAGATTTTTGGGAACGG
This sequence comes from Gastrolobium villosum, assembly GCA_032173675.1. Taxonomy (NCBI): domain Eukaryota; kingdom Viridiplantae; phylum Streptophyta; class Magnoliopsida; order Fabales; family Fabaceae; genus Gastrolobium; species Gastrolobium villosum. Next base: position 14,448 of record JAVKPL010000417.1, read on the forward strand.
CATTGGGTCAGAAAGACAGATGGAGATGAAAATGAGATGAAGTGAGATAGAAAAATTGTAATGTTGTCGTCTATTACCGATGAATTGGTGAAAGTGTAACCGTAAGCCGTGAAGAGCTTAAAGTATTGCGAATTGAAGGTCGTGGCGCCATAAATGACAAGTGTAAAAGGAGTATATGATGAACTACAGTGAGTGAAAAAGCAACAATGGTTTAAGGAAACAGTGAAAGATATAATGAGTTAAGGGTTCAGTTACCCGAAGTTATCAAGTTTGTGAAGGACTAATTAATCATGGATACCACAGAAATGACATTTTCGATTACACCCCTTGTTACGGGACCGTTAAGATGTAATTTTGCGGACAAAATTCTAAAAGGTGGGGTGATTATAACACCTCACAATTCTAAAATAAGTAATTAAAGTGTTAAGTGAGAAATTAAGTGAAGGATTAGTGAATCCCAAAGATTAACCAAATTGCCGCAAT
>JAVKPL010000418.1:0-147578 GCA_032173675.1 Gastrolobium villosum
ATTTTGTTTTTATCTGTTGCATTAGGGCTAAATTACATCTGTTAGGATGTTGAGTTTATTGTTCTTGAAATGACCTGATGATATTGTTTTGATTCTAGGATAATGGAGTGCAGAAAGAGAAGTTGATACAAGATTTGAATTTGGTTGAAACTGTGACGGAGGAGGAAGAGTTTAAGGTAGGGACAGTAGTGGAGGCTAGTAGTGACGAAGATGGTTTCCAGAGGACTGGTTTTCTGCCACTGTAGTTGAGGCAATGGGAAAGGAGAAGTTCGTTATTGAGTACCTCAGCCTACTGGCTGATGATGGTTCACAGCTTCTTAGAGAGGAGGTTGATATCCATCACATAAGGCCTCATCCGCCGGAAACTAGTGTTAGTGGTCAATTTAAACTTCTTGATGAAGTTGATGCGTGGTACAATGATGGTTGGTGGGTTGGTGTGGTTGCTAAAGTTCTTGATGACTCAAGGATATATAGTTTTCTTCAGGAACACCAATGAAGAACTAGAGTTTCAGCACTCTCAGTTAAGGCTACACCTGGAATGGATTGCTGGAAAATGGACCATGGCTTCTAAGGTATGACGTTTTTAGTGTTAAGAAATACGCTTCTGCATTGAAACTTTCTTTTCAAAATTAGTCTTGATTCACACAACAGCTTATAGTCAAAATCAATTGTTGCCTTGTTGGGATTGCCAACTTCCATCTTCATGTGCTATCAATTAGCATTTAATAGCTTCCATTAATAAAAACTTGAATTGATATCAATTACCTCCAATTACTATCAATTAACATTTGTTTAGCTTCTATTAATAAATTATTGCCATCAATAGATTGGTATGAATTAGTTTTGATTAGTGTCAATTAACATTAAGCATTTATTGACTTTACCTTTTTAGTATTTCAAATCCTTGTTATAAAGGCCACAATGGTTTTATGGAATAAACAAAAAGAAATCACTTCCTTCCATTCAATCTGTCCTCTCTCTCCCTTCTCTGCAATTCTGCCAGCAGAAACTTCCGTAGATTTGAAAATGTCTATATAGCCAGCCATGCATAATATTTGAAAGTAACAAGCCTGTCAAAATAGAAGTTTGGATTGCATCTGTGGATGTGGTACCAAAAGTATGTTTGCTTATCTATAACATCAATCAAATTACAGTATTACACCCAATTGCAAGTTTTCTCGTATTTGCTTATGTTTTTCTGTTAAATTATTAACATTGGTGATCAATATTTGATGTTTACATAATGGTTAATGCTCTTCTAAGATAAGTTTACCTCGAGAGTATATAAGTAAGGGTGTTTATTTTGAAGTGTAACGTTAACTTAACTTTAAAATAAAGTTTACCTCTAAAGTAAATATACCCTTGCCTAATTTAGTGACATTCATTTTAGAAGAAGTGGAAAATGAAGAGTGTGTATTATCAATTATGTAAAAGGAAGAATACAAGAGTTGTGCTCTTTACAAAGGAAATGTTCCCTTCACAATGAGATAACTCTCAATCACAATAACATCCAATGTGCCCTTTGTACAGAACACAACTCTTTTACTCTTCATTTTCCATAATTGATAATACACAGTCTTTCTTTGTTCATCTCCTTTGGTCTTTGCTTTTTACTTTCCCAGCCCTCTATATCTTAACAGAATTATTGAACTGCTACCGAATATATATTATCACTCCTTGTTGTGGAGATGAAATCAATTATCTTTATTAAAAAAGAATATATCCCTCCACACTTTGGGTTGACCTCCTTTGGACAAACCATTTGTGTCAATACTGTTAGAAAAATATATATATAATTATTAATGTGGCCTTCACCTAACAACTTAAATTTTGGGTTGAAATGGTTCTTTTGAAAGGTTCAGTGTGAACTTAGTATTTGAAGATGGTAGTTAGTTTTCAGGTTTTTAAGTTTTCCAAACCCATGATGTGTAGCCATGGGCGTAGCCAAGCCTTGATGTAACCCTATGAATACTCGAAGAAGCTTCCGCTTGAGAAAGAGTGAATATGGGCTTGAGACTCACACTTGATGGGGAAAATGTTGGGATTAAGTGTGAGTAGTGAAGTCCCACATTGGTTAAAATTTAACTATCTAATGAATATATAAATGGACCCATAAACCTAACACCTTAAACTTTTAAGTTGAAATAATTTTTTACACTTATTAGCCTTCACTGAGTCCATTTCTAACCAATGTAGAACGTCTAACTAAGAAGCATTTCAAATATACCTAGTTACCCACCTAAAGGAGAACTTTTGCAATGTAATTGGCTGTACGATTCATGTAATCTTAGGCTCATTGTAAATGAAAACAAAACCCCATCTCTGCTCTATAGATCTTGTGCTACTGACTCTATCAAGGTCTCCCCTGGGGTAAACATGGACAATGAAGGAGGGGATCTACTATATACCACCTCAAAAGGAATGGTCTGGGCTGATGAGTGAAAGTTGATATTATGTAAATAGTTCCTTATTCCTTGGGATGCTGACAGCAAAAACAACATAAATAAATCTCCAAAGTCCGGTTTAATACTTCGGTGTAATCATCTATCTCCGGATGATAGGTTGTACTATATTTTAGAACTGTCCCTAGTAATCTGAAGAACTCCTTCCAAAAATTACTGACAAAAGTAGGGTCATGATCATTAGCAATTGAAATTGGAATCCCATGGAGGCATATAATTTCTCTTACAAAGATCTCAACAATTCCTTTAGATGTATGAGCATGCTTGATCATAATAAAATGAGCATATGTATTATGACCTATAAAATTTGACAAAGCAATAATGAAATCCTTACTAAACTCCTCCTAAAAATCATTCCGGGTTGGTAGAGGCTGCAACAAGCCCGCATGGAAAAAAAACCAGATACTTGTTTTTCTAACATATAATCCAGAGGAGTGGTTTAGCCAATCTGTGATAGATACGGTGAACTCCAACATCCTTCCGTTGGAGAAGCATGGAATTCATGATTGAGCTTTGGTATTAATGTTGAAGTTGTAGATAAAACTAGTCTGCCTCTATAATATAGTATACTATCCTCCAATTGTTGCACTTTAGTTGCTTACAAATTAGAAACTTAAATAACTAAAGAAAAAGAAACAAGGATAATTTTGAGTGTTTGAGAGACTCAAGACTCCCCAATTCCCAATCAAGATTCGATGTTTTCTTTTTCAAGAATTTAATCCAGTGTATTGCTTCCCCTTCTATGCTAATAAGGGTGAAATCACTCTCTCCCACGGGGAAATATCCTTAAGCTCAAAGAATTTCTTAGCCTTGGTATCCACCCTAGGGGTGGCAATTCGGGTTGACATGACATGATTTTAACACAAACATGAATACACTCCACATGAACAAGACACGAATAATTTATAAGTTCTCAACACTGACATGACCCACTTTTTATGCAGGTTAACACTAACCAAAAAAATGCGGGTCAAATTCCTGTTTAAATGTTGACATGCGACACAATAAGAATTTTTGCGTGTTATATTTTGCCAACACAAATACAACACGAAGTTAAATATGGGTCAACCCAAATATGAATTTTCATTTCGTGTTAGGGTGTCGGGTCAAAGATTGCCAACCCTAATCCACCTCAATGAATCATTGCCTTCGAAACTTGAGCTCAATCTTGTAAGACGAAGAATGATTATCAACTGAGCTAGAACTCATGCCATCCCCTTCATTGGAAGCCTTGTTGTGATTAGCTTCACGCTCATAAGAGGTGATGTCTATGGGGTCACCCTCCATCTTTCGCATCCAAGCCTTAAGGTGGCGTTTGGTAGAGGAGAAATTTTTTTGTTCCTGGTAATCGCATTTCCCAGGAATATGCTGGGAAAGTGAATTTCCCGAGAATGTTACCCAGGAAATTTGTTTGATTGGTAGGCCAAAATATTCCCACAAATATTGGTTCAAGTTTCCCGATTCTATGTTTGATTGATTGTCAATTATTATTGGGAATATGGACTGATTTTACAAAACTACTCTCTATAGTATTGCTATCAGCTTAGAATATTGCTGCCAATATTGGTTGGCCGGTGAAGCAGCGAAGACACTGCGACTTTCAGTTCCCTCCATTCAAATCACAACCTGAAGAGAAATAACCAAGTTTTCTAAACATTCACCAAATTAGACATATAACCAACCATGTTTTGCCATTATGTGTTAGGATACAGACATAATCAACCTTATAAACATGAAAAAAGGCAAGATTTGGAGAAAGCCCTTTCTTCCAATGACTTACATTAACAATCTCATATTTAGGGTTCTAATGAATCTAACTTATAATTTTAAAATACGAATAAAAGTAGAAAAACAATCAGGTGATGAAGTTAAGGAAAATGAGATCTGGAATTAGATAGTGGGAGTTAATTGGGGACAGAGAATGAAAGGATAAGAATGAAAAGATGGAAAGAAGAAAGCATAAGATAGAGATACCGGAGAATGAGAATGGAAGAGAGAAACCAAGAAGAATAGAAGTTGACCTGACCAGAGAAAAGTATTGTTCAATGGATGGTGGAACCAAAAAGCGAGCGAGCGGATCTATGAGGCTAAGGGTATTTTAGACATGAAAATTTTGGGAAATTTTTCCACCGGGTGGGAATCCAAGAATACCACCCACCTGGTGGTATTCTTCAATGGGATTTTGCTTCACAAAAATAAATACTAGGAATATGATTTTCTCAGGAAAATTTTCATAATCCTTATACCAAACGTGAGTAAATGAAGATTCTCAATATCATTTTTTCGTGAATCTAAAATTTATCCCTCTACCAAACACCCCCCTAACAGTCAAACAAAAATCTTCCGGGACCTCAAATTTGTTCTCCCAATTTGCTATGTGCTTCAGGGAATAGCTGGTTTGAATTCGGCTGGTCGAACCACTGTTACGATTTTGGGGGCTAAGAAACTAACAAGCAGAAAACAAACGTGATGAAGAAAGCCCGATGTAACACCCGGTCTAGAATCGGTTTGTTAACATCAATAATGGTATTGAACGCAACATGTTTAATTAGTTAAACACGGAAGCTTGCTTTACAGTTCACTATTAGTCTTAACATAAAAACGTGAATAAACTTTTTCTTTCTTATATATTGCAATTAGCTAATTGTTTCTTGTTCAATTAAAACTCCTTGATACCTGCTAGCATCTCACATCTTTTAAAAATAAATCTGGCGGCATTTCGTCTGTAATTCGGACATCTAGGGATAATTCTCACCGTCCCAACAACACCTGATAGACAGTATATCTCATTTCTTCAATCTAGAATCCATCCATGAATTTTATATCAAAGGCTCCATGCCAATGACTTATTAAACAATCATTGTCAATTCAAGGCTCAAGTATCTAATCCACACAATTAGCATATCTCTTAGGCATGTAAATACAATTCATATCTTGTATAAATCTACACATGTTTCTCTAAACATAATATACAAGTTTTATGCAACATAGGCATAGACACCCTCTATGCTCTCCAAAAGAATAACATGACTTTTACATCTCAAATGATAATAAAACTCATGAATCATGCCATGTAAATATCAAAATAAAATCTATAATCTCATGTCACTTCACTGTCCTGGCCTCTTGCTATGCGATGCCTCAGCACCATCAGCCATTGTACCTGAAATGGTAATCCCCATAACGCGGGATGAGATAATATAATAATCTTAGTAAACCAGGGGTCCTTGGAGGGCTCTTCCACCCCTAAGTTCACTTCAGGTATAACCATAGTACAAAAATCATGTATGCATCAGAATATGTATATCAATGCATGTGTGCAATAATGAATTCTACTGGCCAGATAATACAACATGTATGCACTACGCAAGGAAACACCATCTTGCAACTTACCTGTATGAGGAAACACTGTCTCATACTATGCATAAGGAAACATTGTCTTATGCCTCATACAAGGAAACACTGTCTTGTGTGGTACACATACATATACATCTATCATTAACAGTTCATTTTCAACATACCATATGAAAGAAATAACCTCCCTCGAAGTCTGGTGGAACAAACGAGGGATTAACCCTAAGGACCGAAAACTTACCTATCAAAGCAATGTCCTCCAATGTACTCCTTGTATCCATGGGTCACAATCACAGGGTCCACACTAGTTTCTCACTAGTACCACCTATCACAAGATGCAAGTATGATTAATAACACATATCGTACCATAATTATAAAACCAGTAATTACAAGTATCATTATCACTACTTACTATTCACGGTCATTATGAATCTATATTACTTGCAATATCATTATCACTAATTAACCTATGATAATGTAGAATATCTTTTACTAGCACAATAGGGTCCATGAGTCCTCTCACTGAAGAACAAACCAAAGAAATAGACTTTATTGTTAAGTTTGGCACTAAACAGCTCTCACCATTTTTAAAAATGGTATTGAATTACCTTTCCATTAATTCCTAGATTTTACTATGTTAAACTAGATATTGTGAACTTTCCAACGACATATTATATCCCTCGATTGGACTTGTACAACTCAAGATATGTTTGTCGCAAGCCGGTTGCTTAAAACTGAATTTTCAGCCACATGACAGCAATTTTCTTAATGAAACTTCTCTTAATCTACTTACCCAATGGTTCTAAGATTATATAGGGTTATAGCCCTATGTGTTGTCCTTATTACAACAGTAGGGATTCGAATCCCTTCGAAAAGGATTCGTATCCCTCCCTTACAGAAGCTGAATTTCGCCATTTTAATATTGGGGATTCGAATCCCTTCGAAAATGATTCGAATCCTTCCTGGATAGAGGCCAAAATAAATTTCTGCATAAATGGTCACTTAACCCCAAAACTCAACTCTCCTATTTACCTAACATGCATTTCTACACATAGTTTCATACTTCAACTCATATCATCAAATCCCTAATTTTCCATACCCTAAGTCATGATATTTTCACAAAATTCAAATGGGAAAGGTTATACAACCTTACTTAGAGGCTTTAAACGATTGAAGACAACCCAAGTTTTCAATCACAAAATACACCTCCTCCCAGCTCCAAAACTGAAATGGTAGTCCTCTAGAGTAAGTTTTTCTCTCTCAAACTCCACTCACAAGATGAAAGGGAGGAAAGGAAATGATGGAGGATGAACAATGATGGTAATTCTCTCTTGTTTCTTAAGGGATGAATGAGCACAATGAGGAGAAGAAGAAAAGCTCTTCTTTGGCTGAAGAAGAGGGGGCATCCGACTGGAGAAGAGAGAAAAATGAGGGTTGTGTGTGTTTGAAACACAACTAAAGTGAATTGTGTTATCCAAGTGAGTATAAACTTATCTATCTTGCTCACTTAACTCGCTTTCAAACTTGTCACATTGGCTTATAATATTTTTGTGATAATATTCACTATTTTACTTTTAACTTTCGGGTAACTTTGCTTGCCCACATTTTCACCCAATAAACTATCACTATTCAACCTTTTCCACAAAGTAATTTTAATTTTTCTAATTAGACCTCTCTTCTAATTAATTCTGATAAATTACAATTAAATCTTTAATCATTTCGTAATTCCCTAATTTGCAGGTTAAGGTCATTATACGACTGTGTTATTAATTATGGAAAATGAAGAATGAGCTTCACTCTTTATGAAGGAAATGTTCCCTTCACAACGTGATAACTCTCAATCACAATAACATCCAATCTGCCACCATTACCAGCAAATATAATTCTATTTATACAACTTCCTAAACCCCCTAACTACCTCATTATTAGCATCCAATCTTCCTTTGTATATTCCTGAGAGAATATACCCTCCACACCTTGGGTTGACCTCTTTGGATCAACCAATTGTTAGAAAGAATATCTTTAGGATGTCTTTATTAGAATATCTTTAGGATATCTTTATTATTTATAAAAATCTATTTCCTTATTTCAGTAGGATTTAGGTTAGATATAGGCTAAGCCCATTGGTGTTTCTTTATATATTGTACTCTCTTGAATCAATTCAATACACAGTTTTATTTCAACGTTCCTCTCTTTTCTTGTTATTTAACACTTATCAAATTCTAGTCTTGAGCATGCAAAGATATTTTTTGTTTTGAAGATCTTAACCTTGCAATGCGTTTGGTTTAAACTTGTTTCAGGCATTGAAGTTTTGATCGCTGAAGATAGCAAGAGATAGAAGAGAAAACCCAGTTTCAGTCTAGTCACTCGTCAGGGTTCCTACTAACTGCAATAATGAGAATAAAACTTCCGTATATCTAAGACTTCTAGTTCGTACGAATCAAAACTTGAACTCAACTTGCTCGATATGCTAATGGCCTTCTTAGGTTCCCGATTATGTAGTTTACTATTAGAGGTTGACTTTTAGATTTGAATTAGTGTGCCAGCTACAAGCTACGCATGCCATGCAGTTACAAAATCTTCAGACGTTTTCCATTACAAACTTCCGAATTGCAAGTTGTGCTTTTAGTGTGGGGACCTGCCTTTACTTGCCAAGCATTCCGGTTTGCTATATCAGTGCAGTAAAAATATTTTTAATTCTCGAATGCTGCTTGTGATTGTGATTTCTCCTTCTTATAGTATTGTTATTTCTATCGGTTTGACAAGATGAAAAGCATGTGATGTCTAAAAGAGGTCCTATCTGTTGCCTTCATATCTGTGACTTTTCTTTTGTTCTTAAGTTGGCTTAGTTCGACAACTAAATAAATATTGCGTACCAATTAAGTCACAAATTCGCTGATTACTTCTTTAATTTTTTTATCACTGTATTTATTTTGATGTTTGGTTCTGAAGGTAACATCTCTATATATTACCGATTACTCCTTATATTTCTTCTAACTGGTTCTTTTTTTTTATCTGCCTTTGAAGTGTTGTTTCAAAAAATGAAAAATTGTTGTTTCATTTTTATATCAAAATTATTTTGAAAAATAAAAGATTAATTTTGGGAATAGATTCCCCCATGTCTTATTTAACATTATCATATTATGTGAAAGAATTTTAATCATTCATGAATAAATTAAAGATGATAAGAAATGGCAGAGAAAAATGATGGAATGCCATTGATTTATTTTTTTTATTTTTATTTTTTTATACTAAAATACCATTGAGTTGATCACGAATGATTAAAATTCTCTTCTGACCATTATTATTATTACTTTCACAAAATGTTCAATGGCACACATTATTTTCGTACTGTCTTTTTAATCATGTTTTATATTTATTGCTTTATTTTATCTTTTATTATTTCTTCCTCAATTTAATCTTAATTTTATTTTAAGTTTACCCTCAGCTGATTCCAACACCCTAGGAATAAGTTGATGTTATTGTGGTCACCCTTTATATTTTATAATGAGAAAAATTGTGAATTAATAATAGAAATGACAAGAGATACCGTACACACACAAACTGAGAGTAAGAAAAAGAAATTATTAATAACAAATATTTTTATGTATTTTAATAAATAAAACCGTAATATCAAGATTCTTTCCCTCATCACACTGTAAGTAGTAGAGATAAGAGGAGCATTATATTAATAATTTTTACAAATTACATTATATTTTACTGATATAATTCACTCAAACATATCTTACGGACATAACTAGTTTGTAAATATAATATTTAACGCTTCAAAATAAAATACTCAAATTTGCTCAGCATCAATCTTCGGTAAACCGAACTCCATGTATCAAATTCAGGTTTTTATAATTTTTAAATCTGTGGTAACAATTCATATTTTATTCCAGAGCTAGCTGCACTACAAGGTTCTGAACCTGATACATAGCAAGCCAAGCTCTATAGCAAGAAAAATGGAAACGATGACACAACTTATTGCAATACAAGAAGACTACAAATCAACTTATTAAATATTAAAAAAAAAAAAAAACTCACAGCCACATCATCATAATTCAGACATCTTTGACTTCAACAGCAGCAGCAGCACCTGCTTCTTTGACTTCCTTGTTTTCTTGTTCCTTAGCATCCTTTGTTTCCTCTTCAAGTTCAAAAGCTGTTACTGGGAATGTCCTATAAAGCCCCGTAGGACTCTTGAATGTGATGTTACCAGTTGGTGGATCATCCACAAAGATATCACTCAGTGTAAGCCAAACCATTAGTTCCTTGGCCTTCACACCAGTGAGTTTCGTTATCTTACCAACCTCAACATATGCTGTGACTTCAGTACCATAGATTACAGGTTTGTCAATCTTCTCAAAGTTGTGCTCTATGCTGTTCTTCTGCTTAAGCCACACGAACCCAATTTCCCTATTGTATCCACATTCTTCTATGTCTCTCAAGGGTAAAAGACCTTTGGGTAGCTTTATTTCATCGAGAAGTTCCTTGGACTTTTCTTGGCATATGATGTCTCCATGGTAAATTTCTGCGTTGGCTCTGAGCTCATCAGTGACTAGAGACATCTTTTCTGATGTTTTTTTCTCTTTTTTCCTGATGTTTGGATCAGTTTAAGGTAATGCGGTTGTGAATTGGTCAAGGACGTAGGGGGTGTTAATATAGTTCTGAATATATGACATTGCCCTTCTATATCCTATAAACTTCAACAAATGCCACTGTCCTACAAAAAAATTTGTCATCAATTTGTAGTGTAATCAGTAGTTGTTCGTTATTAAGGTAGCGGGTAAGGAAAACGGGTGCTTTAAATGCCACTGTCATTCATAATTACTGATATGTTAAAAAAAAAGATTGTGTTATCAGCATTTGTCTTATTAGAATATGTTTCAAGCAGGTCTCTCTCCCTTTGTTGCTCTCTCTTTCGTAGCTACATCAGATTTTAATTTTCCAGGAAGGTGCTAAAAGGTTATATTGATAAAAAAAAATTTATAAACTTACACATTATACTATGTCTCACCGATAAGATTTTACTCAAGAATATTTTACAAGTAAGACATAGTATAATTTGTAAACAAAAAAATTGTAAATATAATCTTTCCCAATAATTATTAGGTCACCTAATAGTATGTCTATTTTTTATTTTATTTTTTGTAGATACATTGTCTAATTTTCTAAACAGAAAACACATTTATTCCTTTTAAATCTTGTTCTGAATTTGTTAACATATAAGTATGCCAATTTCACTTACTTCATGCGTGATGTTAAAAATATGGGTTTTATAAGAGTTATGTTGTAGGAAAAATGATTATTTAATATTATAGAGATTTTTTTTGCGTGCTAGAATTTTTTTTTTTTTTGCCGCAGGCCCCACAAAATGTTGTGTGTGTAGGAAATTTTTTATTATCATGTTAAATTATAGATGATAAACCCTAAAAATATATAACAAACATTTGTGAAAATTGACATAATAAATGTGACAACTAAAAAATAGGGACAATATCATGTGTAGGTAGGGAAGGGTTAGACATGTTGTGTGGTTTACATAGTGGCCGTTTTACCTTACACTTGCAATTGCTAATTATATTATTCAAATATGTGATTTCTAAGTTGCATCGCTTTAGGGGTGGTAGTTTGTTTGTGTCAGGGGATAGTAGTTGTGTTCAGTCAAGATCAGACATGAATGTGATTACACTCGAAATGAATATAACATGAATAAAAATTTGTATCAAAATCTTCATATAAATATGATATATTTATTTTGCGGTTCAACACGATATAACTAACATAAAAGAAAATTAATATGGGTTAGTGTTGTATATGTGGATTAACACATAAAACAACACAAATTTTTTTTTATATCAAATTTTGTAGTCACAAATATAATATAAATTTAACAATAAGTTAACCCGAACATGAATTCCTCATGTCGTGTCAAGTGAGTTGGGTTAAAAATTATTATCCATATATTTGTTATGCAAAGATCCCTTTCCTAAAAATAAAAAAATGAAGAATTGTGTAATTTTGGTTGGTGAAAATGTGTGTCTATTCAAATTGGTCCCTCAAATGATAACTTCATGACACTTAGTTTTAATGGAACATAATGTAAATGTTGAAAATCAACATTAAGTACACACATTTAATGTTTTTGCCAATAGATTGCTTAAATAGAATATATAAACTACAAATCTCTAAAACACTCGAAAAGATTGGAATTTTTTTCACCATTCTCCTCAAATGACTGTCTCATATTTATGTAAAATCTCAAAAAATTCTCTAACCCTGTCAAATAATATTACACGTGTACTTAATGTTCCACAGTATTGATTTCTTTACATCCCACTAATATCAATTGAAGAAAGGATTAACTTATTATAAAGTTTGTCATTTGAAAACTAATTTAAATAAACTATACTTCCAAATACTAAAATAATCCAATTTCTCATTTTTAGAGTCTAGATTTTACACTAACTTAAGAATAGAAGACTTAAAAAAATACCATGTTAACATGAATACTCTAGTTCAAAGTCGGTGGCAACCGAGACCCACAGGGTAATGTGCATGAACTACCAGGCTATTGTTAGTTACGTGTTTCCTTCAATACAAATTCGTTTTTTTATTTCAAATTATTTTGGTTGAAATTTCTTGAAACGGTTCTTGCCTGATACAGTTGAAATTTTAATGCATAATAAAGAGTGGGAGACAAAAACCAATGAGAAAGCTTGACGTGTAATTTAGTTGGGAAGGTGACATATTTATTTGGGGCTACATTTGTGGTGAATGGATGGGCAGACATATCTTCTACCTAGCTTCCCACCACCAACAACCTTTCAAATCATATTTATTTAGTACTTAATTTATTTTAATTTCATTATCTATAGAATTATTTTATATCATTATCTACTTTGACACCCTTTGAGAAAAGTATTATTTTTCACATTGTTAGTATCATAACCACTGCTTTAATAATATAACAACACGATATATGAATAAATAATAATATAAACAAATTTTGTGTCAAAATTTAATAAAAAGATTTTGTATCAATAAATTAAATTTGTTTACATTAAAATTTACTTATCCGCGCAAAAAATACTATAAATCTCTCTTTTCTTGAAATGTCTTACCTCTAAATAAGCTTGGTTTTTAAAAAAAATATTCAGAATTTGTGAGTGAAGACAATCTGTTCTCTTGTATTTCCTCTTTCAAAGCATTTATACGTTTGGTATCATAATAAGTGAAATTCATACCTGTAAACCTCTAACCTAAACAAAGGACAATAAGAAAAGAATAATTCGCTTTCGAGTACAGACCATCAGGGTTTTATTTGCAACTCCTTTATTTTATCACTGCCTTGCTTATAGATTAAGCAAATCATATACTGCATAAAGCATTTATGACATGAATTGCACGGATTCCTTTGTTTATATGTTCATTTATTTATTTACACAAAAGAGGGTTTCTATTTTCTAATGCAAAAAACAAAATTTGATTTATAAACTTAATTTTATATTTGAGATATTAAATTATAAGAAATGATTTGATTTAAGTTCCAATGAATTTTAATGGTTTACATTTAGAAATCCGGTTAAATATAATATTTGTTAGAATTTGATTTGATTCAAATAGATAGACTATTGTATTTTATTAATTCTATATGAAAATTTCATATTATAGGGCCAAATATGTAAATAATAAAATCAAATCAAGTATATTTTATTTTATTTATGAGAAATAATTTCAAACTAATTCAAATACAAATTTTTATAATGAGTTCTAAACATTAGATTTAATTTTCAAATCAAATCATTTATAATATTTCCAAACACAACAAAAGCAAAAACTCATTCCTTCCATAACCCTCTTCATAGGAGTTATTGATCCCCTAGTTTATACTAAGTCATTGTATGTAAGGATGTGCATGGGTCGAACCGAACCGGTTTTTTTGAAAAACCGAACCGAATTGGTTTAAATGGTTCGGTTCGAAAGTGGTTCGGTTCGGTCCAAAACAGGTTCGGTTCGGAAGTGATTCGGAACCGGTTCGGAAGTGGTTCGAAACCGGTTCGGAAGTGGTTCGAAACCGGTTCGGGTCGACCCTCTTTTGAAAAGAAAAAAATTAAAAATTAAAAAATAGTTATAAAAATTAATTTGCTTTGATTTGAAAATGGTTCGGTTCGGTTCGGAAACGGTTCGATTCTTAAACCGGTTCTAAAAAACGGTTTGGTTCTTAAACCGGTTCTAAAAACCGGTTCGGTTCATGAACCGGTTCTTTAAAAACCGGTTCGGTTCATGAACTAGTTTTTTAAAACCGGTTATTTTATGGAGCGGTTCGGTTCAGTTCATGGTTCGACCCATTTTTTTTGGTTATTTTGCACATCCCTAATTGTATGTTTCCTTAAATGAACCAATTATTTTGTTTATACATCCAATTGAAGATTGGAAAGTTAGCAACTGACCTAAATGACTATTTAATATATTTGTTAGCTTTGTAATGATTTAATTTATGTAGGGTTTGACTTCACCAAATCTTCTCATAGAGGTTTTCTACATATTATTACTATATTTGTCACAAAGTTTGTGTAAAAGATTACATTCAAACTGTTGTGAACAATTTATCAGGAGTTGGCATATTTTCATGATATCATCTATCATTTACAGCAATGAAATACCAGGCAGGAAATGAACAACAAATTGTCCACAATTTTCTCTTGATTTCCCCCCTCAACATTGTAGTCATGTAGACTACATGCTGCCGAGGTAGAAGTAAATATGCAGGAGGCCAAAAAATAAAGGATAAAAACAATTTGAGTTACCGCTCCTACAATTGGGACAACAACATGAACATCTCAAGCATTGACTGTCCTAGTTCTTGTATGTGTCTGGAAATATCAATTGGATGTAGCTCTCAAGTTATTTTGCCTATCAACCCCTATTCCATCGCCGAAATTGTTTAGCAAGGACTCAATGTGCTTCACTTCTTTTGGAATTGATGCTGTTAGTACCTGTGTAGAACAATATTAGTATTCACGGTCAGGGGTATATATATATATATATATATATATATATATATATATATATATATATATATTATAATATATTATAAAGAACCTTGGGATACACCACCCCAAAAGCTATCTCAAAGGGTGGGAGTGCCAAGATTCTTTACATGGTATCAGAGACATAAGTTAATTAAAGTCTTAGGTTCTTGTGGAACTGTTTTCCAATAAATACATAACATGTCTATTATTTTTTACTCACCTTCCATAGATGAGGTGTAAGAAATAATAAACATGTTAACAGTTTCGTCCATATGTATACCAAGAAGTCACAGTAGGATTGTTGCTTCAAATGGCTGGTTTATTTTGATGACCATAAAAGAAATTTAGTTGTACAAAGTACTTGGATAAAGTTAATGCATCCAACTTGGTAAATATCCTAAAGGATTTAATTTTGATTCAGTTACACAATCACTCTTGCGGATTACTTCAGTACCTTAATTACTTTCTAGGGTACCAATTATCCTTAATTAGATGTCAAGTATTTATTGGTTCTGACTAGAAAATGATGGCCCACGTAGCTATGGAACACATTTAATGATACTCGATAAGACGATTGGAAATTTTTGTATCTATTTTTCCTTTTATGGATATTAAATAAGAGGGACCCTATCAAAATTTGTAAATATTTATGAAGTCGGAGTTAGACACAAATTTTAGATGACAAGGTAATGTGAAATTTTAACATGGGATAATTCATTCCCATTAGACAACTAAGTGTATCTAAGAAATTATTGGGAATGGGTCATCTCATATTAAAATATCACATAACTTGTTATTTGAAATTTTTGTGTCTGTCTCTCTCTTTATAAGTATTAAATAGGTAGAGCCTTATTCAAATTTATGAATATATATCAAGAGACATAGACACAACTTTCACATAAAAATTAATGTGAAAATTTAACATTAGAGAATCCATACCCGAAACTCTCAATCTTTATGGATTTCAAACATTAATTGTGAGAACCAACAACCAATAAATACCAAAGGACACCAATATCCTAAAAGAAAATAAGGGTACCATAGCAATCCCATTTGTGACATTATTACGGTTTGGCTTTGACAACTACTACTTAGTAAGTAAAACTCTCCTAACTATTTTTCACCACGACTGTGTGATAATGTAAAAAATTACCCTAATAATGGATTAAAATCAAACTGCTATTTGAAATTAAGGATTCATGCTTATGTTTCAAGCTAAAATCTAGATGAAATCGAAAAGTATAATTGATACTGAGTTAAGAACCATCCTGTTTTGACAACTACCAACAGTTTCATATGGGCATATGCTTCGTATTTTTTATTTATTTTTTCAAAAAAAAGATAAAGTATTAACTTGAAACCTGAATTGTTATTTTGTTTTTTCATGGTAAATTTTTCTATCACAGATTCCATTTTTGGAGTTCTCCTTAAGAAATTGACTTGACTCATTGCAAATGGCATACACATCTTTCAGTCATTATTCTAACGCTCAAAAGAAGTGGAATCAACACATCTCCTCGAACTGTCACAAACTGATGAACTAGCTTAAATTACAATACTTTAATAATAATAATAATAATAATAATAATAATAAAAAGAAATTACCTCATAACCTGTTTCTGTGATGAGAACCTCATCCTCAATCCTTATCCCAATGCCTCGATACCTATATGACCAAAAATATATAACAAGTAGAATACAGTCGATAAATAAATAAAAGTCATTTTATGTTAAGCTGAACTGTACTTCTTGTACAACAACTGAAACAGATTAACTTAATAAATAATATTCTTAACTCCCAAATAAAAAATTGAAGATCCAAAAATGGTTACATATCACATGATGGATAAAATAATTTACGAAATATACATCTGTAGAACTTTAGGCCCCATTGGGTTCAATGGAATGATCTTAATAGGAATGAGAATGAGAATGGATGGAAAGGAACAACCATTTCCATTAGCATGTTTAATATGCTGAAATGACTATTCCATTCTATTCCTGTACTTGGTCTGCCAAATAAAAAAAGAGTAGAGTAGAACAGTCTTTATGCCAAAACCACCGTTACAGGTATGGAGCTGGTGGTGTAGTGGCAATTGAGGTTGGTGAAGGCATGCCATCATGGTGCAGCAGCGGTGGAACATAATATTTTTAGCATTTTGAGAAAAGATATAGGGTACAAAGGTAATTGTTTGCAATCAATCTTGATGGAACCAAATACAGTTCCATCCAATTTTGGAGGGAATGGCTACTCCCTCTTTTTTGATGGAATAAGAACTCCGTAGGCAGGGACCAGTGTCATTCCAAAATCCCTGCTAACAAATTATAAAGAACCAATTCAACACAAAAGCTTAAACTGGTGGGTGATGTTACATTAATGGTTTTATATATCTCTAACACGCCCCCTCACACGAGAGCCCACTGGGCTTGAGAGTGGACAATGCACAGCCCCGCCTATATGTGCTAAGAAATTCCACAAGAGAAAGTAGGGGGGTTGAGGATCGAACTCGTGACACCGAGGCTCTGATATCATGTAAAGAACCAATTTCAACCCAAAACTTTAAGGTGTTGGGTGAAAAACCTTTCTAATGGTTTATATTATTCACTAACATACCTCATCACACAAGAGCCCTTTGAGCTTGAAGGGTAGATATTACACAGGCCCAATTTTTTATTTATCTTGTGCTTAATTCCACTACAAAATGAGGAGTAGTGAGGATCGAACTCGTGACTTTGTGGTCATTGAAACTCTGATACCATGTAAAGAATCAATTCAACTCAAAAGCTTAAGCTGGTGGATGAGGATATATCAATGGTTTATATACTTCTCTAACACAAACCCATTCTCATTCCTTTACACACCCATTCAATTGAACCAAACAGGACCTTAGGGAATCGAGAAGAAAATAAACAAGCAGGGAAATCGGTGCTAAATATCCTTGGAAACAGAAGCAATCAGGGTTATCCAACTCAGGCTTTAGCATACTGGTATATGCAATCAGATTATGAGAAGAAAAACTGAGAACGTAAAATTCATGAAGCTGGTTAAAGGAAGGAAACTCCCATGAATTCGCATGTTATGTAGAAATAGTTGGTGAACCAGGAAAATTGCACAAGAGGAGCAAGCAATGGAAATTATCAATTTTGTAATAATCAATTTGTTAAAACAAGTTCTTTAATCAACCTCAATAAGTACCTGTCTTGACCATCAAAAGAAGATGGGATGTATACTCCTGGTTCAATAGTTATTACCTGCTCACAAATTAAAAAGAACAGGCTGTCAGCTAATATGGGTATACATGATGTACATATGCATTGCTAAAGTATATATGAATAAGTCAACACAAGCAGGGAACCAAAACTGCAATGAGGTTGTCTAATTGTATAGCCAGAAATTATATTGTATTTATATACATAAAATATGCTGAGATAATCACCACGGAAAGTGCCCCAGGGTGTAAATTTTAAAGCTTCCTTCAGCTAGCTATATCTTTTGTATGCAGCAGAATTTTTTTTATACCAGTTGCCTGAGAGATCTTTAACTTCCAATATAACAGTTTTGAAAATAAAGAAAAATATAAGCTGGTATTAGCGCACTGCAGCAATGAGAGGAAATTTTGAACCATAGGTATCATCTAATAAATCAATATGAAACTTACAATTAAAATTCCTTTGAACTTGAATAGACACCAAGAACAGATACCTTAAGTGCAAACAAGAATTTAGAAACACCGAACAGGTGCATCTGTGACACTGTTTATTTAATTTAAAGAGACACTTTAATGTCATTCAGTTGATTTCGAAACCAATGGATATGATCGTACTGAACAGAGAAAAATATGCTCCGAACGGGTGCTAAACTGCCTATTAACAGAGAATCAGTACAAGTACAGAATGCATTCATTCTCTCCACCATGTTACTTTCTTTTAGAACACAAACATTATCTTCTTTCTAAAAACAATATTTTAATTTACATTTTTTTGTTTTGTTTTTTGGGTTGGTTCTGATTATGAGAATGTAAGAATTGCAGACTCTGTTTTTTATTAAGCACTTTATTCTGGGGAAGGAATTTCAATGAACATCTACAATGTGAAGTGGAGACTTACTATTCTAAAGATAGTTTGCTCGAAATGCATTGCCGGATATTGTTATTTCATAATTAGTAAAAATATAAATTACTTATTTCAATTTCTCCATATTCGAAATCTTTATATATCAGAAACTAACGCAAGGTAAAGCTGTGTACAAGGATTTCCCTCACCCCTACCCTTCACTAGTCGGGGTTTAATGGGGAGTAGTTTATATATCAGAAACAACTGCATTACAATTTTATGAGAATAAGCCAAAGATAATCTCCACTACCCACATCTGACAAGTGACAAGTGATTATTAAATATTAACTGCCAATTGTAGAAATTATCTTAAATGTATACAAAATAGATGGAAGAAAATGAAACTGTTGCCCAGTCAAGGAAGTAACTTACAACACCTGGCTTCAGAGGACAGTCAAAGCTGACCATTGAACAATCATGAATATCCATTCCGAGATAGTGACCTAGACCAATAAAACATGGTTAACTATAACCAGTCTCTATTAGCTATCATCATATTTTTTGTTTCAAACTTAAAAGTAGCTTAAGAAACTCTAGAATGACAAATAATTTTTCTGAAGGCATCGATATCTTGTATGCTTTTTCAACGAAAAGATTAACCAAGTAGTATGTCAAGGGTTGCACAAAGCTACCTATAGAAGTTGGGTTCAGCTTATGATAGGAACTGCTTCCGTTGCCTCTCAGAATTCCAATCTCCTTCAGTCCTTTCTGTAGCATTTCAACCTATGCAAATGCAACCATACCATTTCACATGTCTCACTATTTTATAGCTAAAGAAGCTTCAAGTAGCTAGTTGAGTAAACAATAACATAGCATTCAAGTGAAGAAAAAGCAAGATATAGATTCAGTTCCACTTAAAATCTCGAGACAGAATTTACAGTCAAGGAACAGATACATTCAAACCCAAGTATGCAGCTGAGTCATTGGACATTTCTACAAGCCTATGACGGAAACCAGATATAATTAAATTCTCTATACTCTCCCTTCTATATCTTCCCAATTGATCATAGAATAAAATAAGAATTAGTCAAATGACAGTATTGAGAATATTTATGAATGAGTTTCACATAAAAAATAGATACTAAGAGAATTATCAGCTATAGTACCTAATAACAGCCATCCAACTTTGAGACCAAGCATTATCTAGTACTTATTTGCTAATACTGGAATAGAGACAACTGCAAATGTTCTTCAATCAAACATTTTTTAAAATATGCAGTTTTGCATGCTATACTATTACCAAATATATGCCAGTGAAGTTGCTACTAGCTAAGATAATTTATTTTTACTTAATTAGCATACATTCTACACATAGTTAAATATTTCCTAAATAATTTCATTGTTTAGATAAGTTGCTTGTGAGAATGACTAAGATATAAGGATATGTTTTCTCAATCCCATTGTATAATGGAAATCAAAAGAGCAATAGAAAACAAACGTAGTTTCTGATAATAATTGCTAATAAATGTGTCAATAACCAACTCTCCTAAGATCTTAAGCCATTAGATTAAGGCTAAAAAATGGAACTATTATATCTCAAACGCAACCCTCATGCAATAGTCATTTGGACTTGAAGAATGGAGGATGCATAGTCCCACCCAACCTTGTATCGAAATTCATTTTTTATTTAGAAGCACGGGGTGGCAAGGATGGAACTACTAACCCTGACCAATGTAATAAATGTTATGATACCATGAATGAAATGACTTTATTACATCTAAATTGAAAAAAGGATAAGAAAAAGGAGATACCGAATAGTTGTGTATATGTCGGATGCTGGCACCAGGCTTACAAAGTTCCACACAATGCTTATTCGTTTCCAATATAAGCTCATAAAGCTCTTCCTGAGATATACAAGAAACCATAACATTCATATGAAAAGTTACAAGACTAATTCAAAGAACAAAGCAACAAGTGGAACTAGCAGTGTTATTTTAACTCAGATTTCACTGGGCATGAATAAGGAGCAAAAACTATGTTTTGAACATTTATATGTCATGGACTAGCACAAGCAGAGAAAGTTCCCATTCATATTTCAAATTACCACCCACTATGGTGGGTAAGTGCAAGCTTTAGGCCCATTAGATGGGCCAGGCCAGGGGGAGGCGAGAATCTATCCCGAATTGAATGTCCATCCATGAACAAATTCTTCAGAGCATATCTCACCAATTCAATATATTTTTATGTACAAAAATCTTCGTTTTGGCTATAATGACCAATTAGTATGCCATCTTCTGCCTTTTGTCATGGAGGCCATTTGCCAGATAGCAATGCTTCTTCCCTCAAGTCTTGAAGTATACAATAAAGAGTGCAGACTTGAACAAATTCAAGTACCAAACTACCAATCATGTTCAAGATGGAAACCCCATCCAAAAAAAAAAATTAATATTTCCACCAACATGAATTTTAATGTTGCAAAGCCTCAGCCTTGAGTAGGAAGTTCAGAAAGTACCATGTCATAACAAAAAAAAATTCAAATTACAAGAACCAAAAGAGGAATTGAACTAAAATGGACCCCCTCAACATTTTAAAGTGAATTTATTTCACCATTACAGAAACGATCCAGAAGAAGAGCACTACGAATGAAAAGATGTAAGTCCACAAATGAAAATCCATATAATTGCATCCCATCACGAATGAGGTCTGCAATGGAAAATAGAGACTATGCAGTCTGCTTGTCTCAGATTGTTATTAGTTGATCAATAAATTGGATATCAAGTTAAGAGTTAAAATCAAGAAAGAAATATAAACATAAATTTACAGCCTATGATGAAAGGAAAATAAACCCTTAATAAGCTTTCCTGCAATGCATAGAATTACTAAAAGGAATTCAATCATGCTAACCTGGGCAGAAGAAAAGCTACCACAAGGTGGCCAGGTACGAGTAAGATCACTGACATAACCATTTAACTCACATCCAACATCCATCAAAACAAGATCTCCATGTTTAATCTGCCAAACATGTTAAAAAAGTTTAAAAACATGAAATTATACATACTAGAAGATGGCATTTATTAAATGAATTTACTTTCTGATCATTTCTAGAATAATGTATAATGCTTCCATTAGGCCCACCACCAACCACAGGATTGAACCTGACACACAGAAATAAAATGAAAAGTATAACATTAATTATGGACACAAGTGATGATTAAATTTACATTTGCTTTCTATTAATGAACTTCTATATTACTTTTGTGGAAGCTTCTTAAATTATCAATAACAATACACGAAGTAGTCAGACACCAAAAAATTGCTTAAGAGGCCAAATTATTCGATAAAGAAATGCTCACCCCATTCGCTGGGCACCTCTCATTTTGCATTCATATTCAAACTTTGCAGCTAGCATACCTTCACAGGGGTATGTCTTTGAATGCAGCATTGTTGACAAAAGAGCCTATCCAAGACCAGGAAATGTTCAAATTATCAAGAGTTAATCATTTTGAATCTAGTACAACTAATGGTAGAATTACCAATTCTGCAAGTAACAGCCTCACTAGGAGTTCTGGATTTTTAGTCATTACATAGTTAACCATGCAATAGAGTTCAAAGTACCTGACAAGCAATTGATGCAGACTCCTTCATCAGCTTGAGCTCTGCTGGTGACTTTATCCATCGCAGCTGATGCGTGTAAATAGATAGATCCCTTACATTGCTATTGTGCACAAGCTTTCTGAAGGCCTCCAGTTCCATATATGCTGGAGTTGCAGTCTGAACATTGTGGAACAATTTTGAGGATCCCCTTATCATATCTGGAAGTATCTGAATCAGTGATAAAAATGTTAAATTAAAACACCATTAGAATTGTTTGATCAAGATGATGAAAATGCATTTTTTAGATGGCAAAGCTGTGGCAACATTGGCTGCCAGCCGCCAGCAGGCTTATCAATGGAAATATTTCACAGGTAGAGGACAAAATAAATGCTAGCTAATTGCTATAGAAGTAAAGGTTGTTAATACTTTTTAGCAGCAATTCACCTCCTGCAATTTTCTTATTGGATATGCCTTGTCAGCCTTGAATGTATGTAATGCTGCATCAACTCCTGCTATTTGCCCTTGCCAAATCACATCCTACACAAATTTATGGTTTTAAAATTATGTTAGCTTCAAGCTTAATTACTTGTTTATCCTATACTCTAAAAGTCACTAGATAAATCACACCGATGATGGCCAGATTCATGGACCGTTGAATCTAACATGAAAAATAATTGATATATTATAGGTTTCAAAAGATGGCATATTGATAATCAGAAGAATGATCAGATATTAAACTACCAAACAAGTAGTTGAATTTTTTACACGCAAGTAAACATTTTACATAACTTAAGATAATAAGTGGTGAGTTTACATCATACATAAGTATTGCAGAACAACAAAGAGAGTTCTATTTCTAAGAATTAAAGGGTATCATATCAGACACACATAAGGCTTAGCTTCTGGCATGAACATGCATAAACCACAGTCATGTCCTAAAACAGCCACACCACCAGGTTGTTGGCAGCCAGTGATATACAAGTAATCAGCATCTTGTCGAAATGTATAAGGCACGACATCCGTCATCATCTTTACAGGGGCAGCGGCAATGATTGCCAAACTCTTCTCTGGGAGAAGTTCCAACAACTTTTTTCTTCTTAGGATGTATTCCTCACTAGATATGCCTGGTGTGAGCTCCCCATCTTGTAGTAGCTGCAATGCAACATAACATAAAAAAAATGCTAATTAATCTTAACGAATAAGTATTCTAGCTAAATGCTTTTTAGCATATAGTGCCAAGCTAGGAACCACATACACTTCAAAATAGTCGTCTTACCTCTGTCAAATGCTTTAGATATTCCTAATTAGATTTTGCAATTTGTATACTCTTATTTTTTTGAGAATTTTTGTACAAACTCAAATGAAAACATTTTACTAATTAGATAAGTGATAGTATTTTATTAACTATGCTAGCCTTTAAAATGTTCATCTTCTAATTTAATTAAAGATTTGTACTTCTATGCTAATTTTGTACCAATATTATATGCTGTACCAACATCATGTTGTCATTGTTGTGTGTTATAATTTCTAAAATTTGCCGTATCTTAGTGACCATACCATATAGTATCCATCCTTCGTAGGTGCCAAGTCAAAAACAAAAAGTAATTCAACTTTTCTTTTTCTTTTTTCATTTTTTGAAACAAAAAAAAAAGGGGGGGGATATGTAGTGAAATAGCACCTGAGGATGAGATGCAGGCGTTGGTTGTCCAACATCAACAACCTTGTCAGTGCAATAGGAACGAAAACCTAGAACCTGCAATCGAAACTTGCAAATTCCAAGTAGTCAGAGTAACTCAAATGAATCACCTAATTATCACCTTGATTTAGCCAAACAAATAAAGAATAGAAAAAAGAATTAGAACATTAGATCATCAATCATGATACTTTCGGTGAGCACAACCAATTTAAAGCTTGGGCGTACGAATGCTGACAATATTTGCTGTGAAATCATAAATGGCAGAGAGAGAAATATTGAAAGCAACACAGAGTTTCACAAGCGAATCGTTTAGATCATAATAAGGTAAGAGAAAGTGATTGAGAAACACATACTCGTCTATGTGAAATTGTGGTGGTTAGTTTTCTAACAACACCCTGCATCTTGGAGCTTCAACAAGCTGGGGCAGAGGTTTAAAGGGTTTAAGAGTAACACACTTAGATGGCCTCACAAGTTTCCGCAATCAATTCATTTGTGTTTCACCGTTTTAGTTCAACTCAGGGTTTATATATAAATTACATTTTTCTTCTCTCTTTTCTAGATACTATAAATTAAATTAAATGTAATATAAATTACATTTCTTGACAAATTACATTTCTTGACAAATTACATTTATCTCTTTTAAAAAATATTTTACTCACATTTCAATGGAATAAGATATTATGTTTATTTTATTTTATTGTATGTTTACTCTACCTATTAGAATCTTAACTAATATTCTTCATTTATTTATTTTTTAAAAATTGTGATATAATAATATTAAAAAATGAGTAAGTAAAGTAGGCATGAAAAAATATAAAAAATAATATCATATCTCTATTTTACATCTTTAATTTGTGAAAATTTATGCAAAGAAAATGGTGCATATTGTATTCCTTTTTCACGACAGACTCAGGTTATATTTCCATAAGTTTGACTCTTTTAGCTACATATGAACTAATTTGAAGTTTAGGACAAGTTGAGAATTAAGATCTTATAATCGTAATATATGAAGCACCACACTTCAAAAACTCTGACGTGTAGTGTCTGACACTTCTCGACATTCTCAGACATTCCGACACTCCCCGACACACTCCAACATGCGTTATAGAAATTCAAAAAAAGATTTAAAGGTTACGTTGCGTTGAGTTTTTAGTTCCAACTATTATATTCGTTGGATTACGATTACTATTTTATTAAGTTTAATATAAATATTTGGGATATCTTATGTTTCTTTGCAAAATTTATGAATATTATAAGTTTAGATTCATTTTTTTTAAAATTATTGAATATTAAATATAATATATACTACATAAATTAAAAATATTATTTAATATCAAAATGTATCCTAACATATCAAAATCTAACATTTTTTAAAATTAACGTGTCAGAATGTTAATGTTATGTCATGTGTGGTGTCTCGCATAAGTATTGGTGCTAGATATACCCTAATCAAGGTAACATTGATGTAAATGAAGTCCTTCTCTACCTACGCAATTGAGTTGCTATCATGGAATATATTTATTATATTTTAGTTCATTAATGTAAATAAGTCTTTACCAAACCATTCTTTCATTTTTTTCGATTATCGACGTCCTTGTTCTACATAGAGTCTTCGTAGAATAAATTGAATAGTTTCAAGGAAAAAAGTCATTCGATCCAATTCCATCAATTTTCATTTTTTATTTTTGGTGAATTCAATTTTCATATTTTACCATCTGATCAAGTAGGTTTTAAATATTAAAATTTGATCCAATCTAATATAATCCACAGCGATTTGGATTGAATCTTTTTTTTAAAAAAAAAGACAGATTAACAATGATTACAAAACAAAATATAAAATACAATGTATGAAACCAAACTCAGAACTATAGGGTAGTTCAGGTATTGCATTCTATATTTACTAGCTAAAAAGAAAATCAAAGAAACATATATACATTTTCATAATTCATTATATATATATATATATATATATATATATATATATATATATATATATATAGAGAGAGGGAATGGATATTGTGACAACCAAGTTATGTTACTACCAAGTGATTACTAATCAATCTTACTATTAGATCGATTATCTTGATCCAACGGTTATATTTATTTCCATCTTTGTATGGTCATGATTTCCCAAATTTAATACTTTATATTTATTTTCACCTTTGTATATGGTTATGATTTCCCATATTTAATGCTTTCACTTTAAATATGGGGAATCGTGACCATACAAAGATAGAAATAAATATAACCGTTGGATCAAGATAATCGATCTAACGGTGAGATTGATTGGTAGTCACTTGGTAATAACACAACTTGGTTATCACAATATCATTCCCCATATATATATATATATATATATATATATATATATATATATATATATATATATATATATATATATATATATATATATAATGGCATAAGAAGCATTAAATTGACGCAAGATACGCCAAAAAGCATTAAAATGGGGCAAGATACACTGGAAAACTAAAAACAGTGTAATTTTGACATTGTTATTCGATAGCAGCATTAAAATTAATAAATAAAAATAAAAATAATAAGAAAACTAATAAAATAAATAAATATTAAAATAATAAATTAAATAAATATATGAATATATGTAATAAATAAATAATATAAATAAACATACAACAACCACGTGGTGATACCCTATGAAATGTATAAAAAATTTATTTATTTTCAAGATGATATGATAAAAAATAGTAAAAACAAAATTTTATTATTTTAATAATTCATTTTACAAAGTCTTGAAATTGAAAAATCAAATAAAAAAAATACTGTTATAATTATTAATAAAGATATAGCAATTAAAAGTAAAAACAGGAAATAAACCAAATACAACATTTTCCAAGCTGAAAAGTACATGAGTAAAAATAACAGGATCCATATTACCAAAAAATATATATATATATATTAACAGGATCCTTGTCCCTTGATGAGGAGGTAAATCGGGGTGTATGCTTTCTCGAAACTAGTTTCTTTCATGTCAACATTTGCATAACCTTGTATAGTTGTATATTAATTTTTTCAGAAGACAATAATTCATTCCCATGCATCATCTTCCTTCCTTTCAACTTCGAAACATTTCCAGCAATTACAGACTCTCCGCATGATTAATATGCTTTAAATGTGGTGTTCGTTGCACGCTTATGATATATAATTAAGAGGCTTGGTCCTTACTAGATTGAAATGAGGCAATCGCATGACCATAGAACATGGTACAGGTTCTATGGCAAGGTGATATGCATAAGACAAATATGATATCAAGCAATGCAACATTGTAAATTTTGAATAGTATCAACAAGTGTTTTTTTTCTTTTTTCTTTTTCGACCTCTTACAGAAAACGCCCAAGGAAGTTCTTGATCTCATCAATATATGGGGACCGAGTAGGAATTATGTGACCACAATCATGTTCAACGATCACAGAACAACCGCCATCATATAGAGAAGCAAGCTCCTTGCTAGCTTGGTTAGCTATCTGCTTGTCTTTACCATGTTCATTACCGAAAATATGAAGAGAAGGGCACTTGATAAGGCCACAATCCATTCCCTTCACATGGAGAGCAAAGCCTGAGCACAAGATTACAAATTTGAAGTCCATAGTACCTTTTAGCTTTTCTTGTTGTGCAGAGATTAAGGCGGCCATTGC
Source organism: Gastrolobium villosum (assembly GCA_032173675.1). NCBI lineage: Eukaryota > Viridiplantae > Streptophyta > Magnoliopsida > Fabales > Fabaceae > Gastrolobium > Gastrolobium villosum. The sequence goes on from JAVKPL010000418.1 coordinate 27,869, forward strand.
TGCTCCCTGTGAAAATCCTAAGATTCCATCAAATGGCCCTTCTTGGGAAAACACATTCTTCAAGTGTGATAGTGAAATATCACATCCATCAGTTTGATTCTGGTATTGAAGTGGATCAAATGGGCCATCTGCTACCTTCCAATCAACACCGCTACTTCCGTCACAATTAGATGCCACAAACCATGCAAACTTCTTCTTGCAATTCTCTAGAGGTGGTGGAGGACTTGATGGCAATGATGATGATGCACAATTCCCACAGGGCACCGGGGTTTGATAAATGAATGGCAATTCATGAGGTGCATCTACAAAAAAAAATTCAGCAATCTTCTTGAGCTTTTTGGCTAATGATGCTGTTCTTCCCTTAAAACTGGATGCATTCTGCCGAAATCCATGCAAGCATAAGATTCTTAGTTTTCTTGAGGTCTGTAGATCTGAAATATAATTCATTAGGATGTTAGTAATTGCACACATTCAGTAAATTATAGATGGATTTTAAAGGACTAAAAACTCAGTACGCTGCAACAATTGTAGGTTAACTATCTGTTGACTTAAAATTCAACAAAACGCAGGTGAAAGCAAGGTTTGTTGATATGACATGGTACAGACCTTACCATCTCCCGCAGGCATTTGAGGCAAGAATATAGTATCTGAAGAAAAATTCTGGAACTCAACAACTGGCAATGGTGTTTCTGATTTACCATTTTCAATCAACTGCATTGACCTAACAGCCTTGCCCTGTTTTTGGCATAGCTCACAAATATACGCTGCAGCTTCATTCTGGTGGACCACAATAACATCATCAGAAGGCAAAACAAAAAACCCAGAAAACAAAGAGAAAAAGAATCAAGTCAAGAAATTAAAGACGGTGAAAGGATAAATTTTCTAGGATACCAATTCAGGAGTGTAGTTAACCCAAGTTTTAAGAGCCAAGGCTTCAAGACTACAGACATTTTATTAAAGTGCTAGCATGATTGAAGCCCAACTTTGAGGTCTAATGACCACAGGAATAGCTTGGGGCTTACAAAAAATCAGCTCATGAACTCGATTTGAGAAAAATCCAACTTTTCTTCCCAATAGCAAACCACAATTCTTGATTAAAAAAAAAATTGAGTAACATTATTAGTATTTTCTGGAACCAGTTACAATTAAACTAGCTCAAAAGCAATACTCAAGATAGTAGGTTCACTTAGTAAACAAACATAACTAGAACCAAGCTCTCATTTAGAAGCTCATGGGCACTTCACAAACAACCCAAAACAGTTCTTAGTTTAGTTCTCTGAAAAATTAGTGTTTGAGACCACAAGATCCAGCAAATAATCTCATTGTATATTAACGATTTCATTCTCTTTCCTTATACTTCTCTTCCTTTCCTAACTCCTTAAGAATGGTAAAATTCAAAAGACATTTGAACAAAAAAATTCAGCAGACATTAGGTAAAAGTTATCAGATCATACCTGGCAATTACCACAAACCAAAACCAGTATTCTGCAATAAGTACATCGGCAGCGTGAAGAATAATCATCAAATGAACAGTGACAGATAAGGCAGGTACCAACAATATTAGCATCTGAACTTCCAACTGATATCCTGTAGCCACGAAGAAATGAAATAAGGATTCGGTTTATCCAATTGTCGGAACACTACCCTTAATACTTTGACCAACTTTCAATCTACTCTTTACTGGATAAGCTCAATAATGAATATAGATAATGAAGCTCTCATTGCATTGAAAGCAACAAGTGCTATTAGTATTACCAGAAAGCAAGAGCAATTGAAACAAACCCCACCCCAACCACCAAAAAGCCAAAGATAATCAAATTAAAATTGTCAGCATGTGCAACAAGCCAGCAACAGCAAGTGATGAGAACAATACACATGAATAGTGAAAGCAATAAATTCATGATGGCCTGTCTAGCTTCTCTTAATTAAGATTTAAGAGCATAAGCTGTAATTTGGAGGGACTAAAAATGTAATTATGAAAAGTTAGTTTTGTTTATTATAAGTTTTACCTTTCGATTCGTACATGTATGACTAGAATTAACACTTCTAAAAAAATAAATTATACAATAAGTCATTCAATCCAATTCATTCATTTTAAGACAAGCATATCATTTAAATAGTCTGCAAATTGTGAGCCGTAAAATGGGGGGAATAAACGTGACTTGATAAGAGTAGCAATAATAACTTTAACAAAATAAAAATCAAAGCAAAGGAGAATCGGCATGTAATGTGTATAATGTAAAAACATCTAAATCATAAAAATAAACAATATAACTGAGAAATGAACTAGCGTAATCACCAAGTCATGCATGATAAAAACATGGCAGAATTAAAATCAAGGGCTAGCAAAAAAAAGCATGATTTATTGCAAAGGATCCAATTCTCTATTTAGTTCAAAAGCTCGGTTATTTGAAAAATACTTACAATAAAGGAACAAGTTAAATAACCAGTTCGTAAATGCAAGTGAATCATATATTCATATAAGGTTAAATAAATCTTCAATCTGAAAACAAATTGTTGTGGCTATAGGATACAGGATCTTAAATAATTCCATTTGCAGGCCTGTTTTCTAACATCGCAAAAAAATATATATATATATATACTTCCATAACTGTTATTAAATAATGGCAATAAAAGAATTTGATGTAATGTCAAATTTCCAGTCCTGACAGGTATCACAGAATTACAAGATATTTATACAAATTCATGCCTAAAAGCAATGTGAGAATTGAAAAGATATACCGGGGATCAAAAACAAAATTCTTTCCTTTGAAGAAACCACCATCTGGGAATTGCTCCAAATACCGTTGTATACCACCAAATAACTGCAATTAATCCAAAAATACAAGAAATACAGGTCATCAGCATTAACTAAGACAATCTTGACCATGTTTCATGACAAAGTTTTTAGAAGGATACGCTACCAAAAGATTTCCACACACTAGAGTCATCATATTTCATTGCACACTGACACCAAGGTCCTTATGACTTAGTAGGATCTTTTCTAAGGTTGTATCATTATGAACAGCTTATGAGCATAATAAAAATCCATGCCATATTGATCAAAATTTCTTTTGTTTTTAAAAGGGGATGAGTAGAGAGAAGAACTGGGAAAAGAGAAGTTCAGGAGTTCACCTGAAACACATTATCAAACCCAGCACCTTTTGACCTAATATATGCTGACGCCATTTCACACCTGATTCCACCGGTACAATACCTTCAACCAACAAGTGAAATTACACACCATAAGCATTGTGAGTAATTCAAGTACAGAAATCATAGCTACATGGAAAATACTATTCCCATATCACTGATTAGATATTTACTAGATCATATTAGAATAAGAATGCAACTAAGGAATCAAGAATTCCCCCCAAAAAGTTTTAAAAGGAGAGCATACATGAGGATTTGTTTGCCTTTCAACTGCTCACCATTATCATCTATCCAAGAGGACAAATCACTATACTGCCTAACTTGAGGATCTAAAGTTTCAACATTTGGTGCATGAAATTTCCCAATTCTTGTTTCATAAAGATTCCTTGCATCAAGTAAGACAATGTTGTTTTCTGGACTCTCCTTGTCTACAAAACAACAGGATTATATAAACGGAGATTCAGATTTCAAATACCAATTCTCCAAATAAAACCAAATGCTCTAAATAGTGGGTAAAAAAATTATAGTAAAAAACATATTTACACAGTAAAAAGGACAAGGACAAATGAAATTTAACTAAGATAACAAATGGAAAACATATACATCAAGGCTTTCAAGTTATAGCCACTTACTAGAATTCTGAAGGGAAGAATGGAACTCAACAGCAGAGAGATGTCTTCCAGCATTTGAGATTTCAGGTGACTTTAACAGTGGATGGGAACTGAGAGTAACCAATTCCTATGAACACAGCACAAGTATATCATTATGGAAGCAAGAATCAGAACGAAAATTGCAAAGGTAGCAAATGCAAAAGAAGAAATAAAAGCTAATAAAAAAATAAACTGCTTATTATATCACACCACAACAAACAGACAACCTTCACAATTGCTAATAAAAATGGACAAAGCCTTATTCACAATATAACAATTTATGCTGATAGCAATAATTCAACTACGAGGAAAACAACACTCACGACTAACATTAGCATTTCGTATGGCTAGATTCAACATCTTAGCCGTTGATGTTTAATCAATATGTGTGTGTGTGTGTTGATGAAAATGATAGTTCATTTCTGATATTTTCTGAACATAGCTTATCCTCTTCTAAGATGACAATATGTAATGAAACATAGCCTTGTACTTTTTTGCTCACGCCAAGGTGCTAATAGGGCCAAAACATCCACCGAATCGTAATTTAAAACAGCAATTACAGATGGCATGTTAACATTCATATTTTTTACCAGACTCTCTCACGTGTCATGATTTGCTACAACTAGTAGCGAATTTCGTGACATGTGGCCATATTGCAGGCCAAATTCGCTACTGATAGCGAATTGTGACTTTTTTCTTGCGAAAGTGTGCCAAGTGTCATAAAATCATTGGCAGCAAACATGATTCGCTATCAATCGTGGCGAATTACACCCACGTGGCAGTCTCGTAAAAAGTACAGTTCATGTGTCATTTTGGTGACTGTTCCAGGAATAAGGGAGGGTTATAGTTACTACCTCCTTTTAAATATAAATAAAAACAAGAAAACAATAAATAAATAAATAAAAGACCTTGACGATCCGAATTGAGAGAGAAGTGAATCCACACTCCTTAGCAACATTGTCAATTAATGGCTGATGACAAGTTGCGAGCTTGAAATCAGTCCCTTCGAAGACGCTATTAATGGCCTTAACGGCTTCGATGTGCCTCTCCAAAGAGGATAAGTTGCCGCCAACCTATTCAAATGAAAGACAGATTTAGTTTTCAGTTTCGAACGAAAGGAGAAATAAGCAGAAGCAGAAGCGAGTTTGGGATTTGAGATTTACGGTGACATTGACACCGTGGGAAGAAAGCCGAACACGACCGAGGAGGCCGAGCGAGGAGCAGTTGGAGTCGTAGAATGTGACGAGCTCGTTGAGGTTTGGAATCTCGACGTACTTGTAATAGAGAAGGACACCGTATTGGTCTTTGTTTTTGTTGTCGGACATGGTTTGAGCTTTCGTCTTTAAAGGGTTTATGCGAAATCGCAGATTTTAGTCACAGGTGAGGTGAGAGTGAAAGGCGTTGTTTTATCACTTCGGAATACTTGGGGTAATAATACTTTCTTTTGAATTTCCACATTAACCTACGGTTTTTAATTATGGATGAGATATTATCTCTAATTTTCTTCGTGCCTATGTTAATTATTTTCTAAATAACGAATTATTGGTGTAGATTTACATACTTATGACAAAGTGATCGAGGATAGGAATTCGATCCTTACCATCTCTATATTTATAAATAAATGAAAAGTGAATTTTAATTTAAGATTTCGCTTGTGCATTATTCATGATTCAAGTCCAAATATATATTGCATGAGGATCATGTTAGAAATATATAAGGGTAAAAGATTTATCCAGTGAACGGAGACAAGTTATTTTCAGTGAACTCAAAATAATGTCATTTTGGGGTGAAAATTAAGATATTTTTATAATTCTAATATATTGCAGGTTATATTAAAAATAATTTTATGTCGGTGACTGAAAAAATATTTTTCTTTATGATCCTTGGAATTGGTTATAGATACATTTATTAGTCCTTAGTATCAAAAATTGTGTGTTCTATTCCTCTTCTGTTTTCCACTTCATGATCTGGTTAAAACTTACATCTTAATCATTCTCAAGTCTTAAAACTTTATAGCTGCTTAGGAATGAGTGTTAATTTCACAAGCAACTTCTCAAAACTATGAAATTATTTAGGAAATGTTTAACTACGTGTATGATTTATGCTAAGTAATTAAAAAATATATCAACTTAGCTAGTAGCATCTTACATCAGCATATATTTGGTATTAATACAACATGCAAAATTGCAAATCTTAAAAATTGTTTGATTGGACAACATTTTTAACTGTCTCTATTCCAGTATTAGCAAATAAAATTTAGATCATGTTTGGTCTTAGTGTTGGATGGCTCTTATGTGGGTACTACAGTAGGGGATTCTCTTAGCTAGTAGCATCTTACATCAGCATATATTTGGTATTAATACAACATGCAAAATTGCAAATCTTAAAAATTGTTTGATTGGACAACATTTTTAAGTGTCTCTATTCCAGTATTAGCAAATAAAATTTAGATCATGTTTGGTCTTAGTGTTGGATGGCTCTTATGTGGGTACTATAGTAGGGGATTCTCTTAGGGGGCGTTTGATTCACGGTTTTACTTTCTTTTCCCGGGATAACTTGCTATCAGGCATTTGAATCCCGTGTTTGGTTCGTGTAAAATAAAAAAAAAAAGCCAGAGTTCAAAGTTTTACCGACAAATCTCTTCATGCGTTATCTACAGTACAAAAATCAATTCTAAAAGTCCATTGAAAACTTGGAACTCTTTCGATACCGGGGAAATCTGAAACGAGGCGCTCGAAATTTGACGAGACTATCCTTAAAAAGTTGGTCGTACGAACCTCTTTATTAAAGGCAACTGAGACTTTGTCATCACTGCATAACATTTCTGCGAGAAGAAAGAGTCCACCATCGAAGCTTGGGTTTTATCGGAATGGAGTTCAGAAGGTATGGTGATAGAGTGAAAAGCAGAGGACGACATGCATGTAGCATCGGTTGAGCTTCGAAGTCTTATAACATTTGTTGTTTTTGTTTGTTGTAAACAGCTTCATATAATCGGTTTGGAGGAAGGCTATTCTTAACAGTAGTAGCAACAGATCTACTAATTTCCAAGCGTAAGTCCACCACAAACGAGATGTTATTGTGTCGTAGTCCTTGTATATGATTTCTATTTTCATTTTGCTTGAAGAGTCATAACAGAGGGTCCTTCATTTGTGTATTTGTGAAGAAATGTTGCAGTTGTTTAATTTTGAGGGTTCCAAATGTGTATCGTGCTTCATCGAGCTAAACGGGTTTCTGTTTCTGCAGTTCTATCAACAAGTTGGAGTTGTGCAATCTGAACAACAAGGACCATTGCTTAACTGAAGATCAAGAAAAAGGTATGTCCATTTTCACCATTGAAGAGGCATTTTCACTATTATGTGAATGATGCTTGGATTTGGGTTTTTTTTTTTTAGACATGTTCTCTGACTTACTTCATGGTTTGGGGAAGGATAGAATCCATTTGTTTATCTTAATATGGAGTAGTCGTGTATATTGGAAGTTATTTTGTATGGAAAAGCATACTAACTGCAAAGTTTTTCCGCAAAACAGCATTTGAATGACTATTCATCTGTTATAGATTTTACATTCTTCTTTACTCCAAAGCTTACGCTATGGATGCATATTGTAACAGCCCGTTACGTACCGGTATTGTTAACATTAATTATGATATTAAGCGCAGTTACAATCATAGCAGTTCATTTATAAAAATGAGAATAAACTTTTTCCGATTATTACGCGAACAGTAAAAGTATAAAAAGCGTAATAATAAAAAGCTGTGACCGTAATTGAAACACTAGCGGAAGACTTTCTTAACTATTTATACACTTTATTTTATTACCTACAAGATAATAAGGGGTTCCCATAAACCCACTTAGCCAATTCCTCACTTTTTACGTTTTTACCACTTAACAGGATTTGCCAATCTGTTTTTCTACGAACACAAAATAAAAATCCAAACTTAAACTACAGGTTATCTTTTTTCCTTATTCACTTACCTTTCTATCAAACTATCACACACTCAATTCCGAGCTCGTGAGCTCCGGTTATCGCCGTTTGAAGATGGACAAACAACATTGCCTACCAACTCCAAAACAGCCTAAAACCTACAATCTTCATGGAATAAACTGTACCTAACCGCCCAACCAATGACTCTCAAACTTTTACACCATAAACTAGACACCTCAAACTTCGATTTGATATATCGTAAGCTTAATTTGACCAAGTAACGAAGCGGGAATTAATTTCTCAAAACTACCTCAAATCTGCCAACAAAACAGGGCAGAACAGGGCAGTATGCTACAACAGTCCCCATGGGCTGCGCACACCACCAATGAACCTAGGCTTTTGACACAACGTAGTGGACATCTTAAGCTTCAAAATGGCGTATGGCACGTCCCAATCGGACCACTATGGAGAGAGATACGCTCCTCCAAATTTCACCCAAAAACTGTCAATTCTACAGAAAATTCGCCAGAGTTTCCTTTGTATTTCCAAGAATCCCCAAATTTGCATAACTTGTTTAACACCACTATTACACCTGAAATCCAGCAAAATCCAATGGGTGGCACACACAAGATCCAACAACGCCTTGGGGCTCTTACAACCCAATCCAATATACACTTAAAACATAAGCAGTTTACTTTTCAATCCTTTATAGTTTTAATAACTAACATTCAATTTCATGCATAAACCATAATGCAGGTAATCATAAACCTACAATAGGCCTAAAGCCCTTCCATCATATTACATACATCCATGGTACATTTACAACACTGGATTACATTTACATTTACAACTTTAACTTCAAACTACAATTATTTACATATTACACTTCACTTGCCAAATAAATTCATAAACTAAAATGACATGATAGCTAAACTCTACACCACTGCTCCACTCGTCCTCATGCGGGCTTCTTGCCCGCTGCTCCATATCCACTGGTACACCCTGAAATAATGCCCCGAGACGGGGTGAGATATACGGATATATCTCAGTAACCAAGAGGTTCTGGAGAAAACTCCGCCCAATGGTTCACTTCGATGTATATCAATAGCAATAAAACAACACCACCGTTATAAAACGGGATAAAGCAAGGGATTTAGAGAAAGGGGGAATATATCAGAACAACTACGACATGCGGGATGGTAGCTACCAATACCACGCCATGTCCTCGGCTATACGCCTATGGGTACTACCCCTGGCATGTTCATAGAACAACCCACCAAGGTACCCCTTCCAACCATATACACCTGAGACAACCTAGTGTGCTCCTATCCGGATAACACACCACGACCCTGGGTCAACTGGAACTCCCTCTCGGAGACCTATCCAGTGGCAGTCCGGAAACACTTGCCCGAAGGCTAAAAATATCTACTGGCCAGAGATCTGGTACATAAGTACCCACCGTGATAATGCACATGCATGCTCATGCTGTTCTACACTACTCATACACACTTCCTACCATTGCCATCAACTAGCAAGGTGGAACACAAAAGAGGAACAAGCCCCAGTACCAAGAGGTTACCTTTCTTTTTCCTTTCACTGAGCTCCGCAGAACTCCACTTACAGCTTGATTCTCCGGGAACGCCTACACAGAGGACCATTCCACACACTTAGAACTTTGAATCCATTCATGAATTTCAACATATCTTGTGTAAACCACATCACTTACCTCAATCCACTTGATCCAGGACCAAGGGCAATCCACTGTTTCACTGTTCCAAGTCTATGTCCACGTACGGCAACCTGTACAACCATGCACAGCCGTTAGTTTCAGTCACAATACGTCAAAACGCGAAAACGTCAAATTCCTCTTCTCTCCCTCTAAGGTTCGGCCATCATAGGGTTATTTTAGGTTTTATTTTTCTAAATTTTCTTTCTCATTTTATTTCACTTACTTAGGTTACCCAAAGGCTAGTTCAATCGTCGTTTTACGGTTTTACGATCTTTTCGCAACGTTTTGCGAATTATTACACTTTATGCACATTTTGCCACTTTCAACACTTATCATTTTTACATTGATTCTTCCACATGCCAATCACCACACAACCCATCTAATGACTTTTCCATCACACAACACAACACCAAAGTGTTCTAAAACACCAATTTGCTCAATTGTACATAAATGGCCTAATCTTGGTTAGTCCAAACCAAGGATTTCCACTCAATTCCTATGGCCCACAACTCACATAATCACTTCCTAACATCATATAATCACACTACAATTCACTATACCACACATTAACACAAAACTCAAAAATTCCATTTCATGCATCAATTTTTTTCTAAGTTAAAAATCCATTTTTTTCGCTTAAAATTTTCATTGCATTTCTAGCATTAATACATCATTCTAAGACATTATCATCTAATAGACATTTTCCATTTGAGCTCTCTAACACCACATATCACAAAATCCCTCTTTAGGGGCAATTATCACAACTCAAAATTTAACCAATGAAATGTTGAAATAACTTACCCAATTGCATGGTATATGGCTCCACCTAAGCATACTCCACCATTAGAGCATGAAAAAGCTTCATGAACACCAAAAATTAACTCAAAACCGAAACTGTAATTGGCCATGATCTCCCCCCACATGCGATTTCAAGGCTTGAAAGTGGTACCAATGTGTTCAGAAAGTGTTTTCCATCAAAATTCAAGACAAGAATCGTTGAATTCGGTGGAGAAATGGCTAAGTTATGGCCAAATGAAAATTTGCATGAAACTTGGTGGGGAATGGGGCTGTATGCGCTGGAGAAGAAGAAGAAAACATAGGAGAAAGAAAATGAATAGTAGTTTAGGAATGTTTATTTGACTTTAAGTGGGTACCGGATCCCACGGATTTAAAACTCACCTGAATTTCCCTCCGATCATCACTAAAGTTCACAATTTAAAACCTTAATGAGAAATTATAATTTTTCATCTTAACAAAATCCTTTAATTTTACTCTTTCAGATAAAAATTTGGAGCTTTCCGGTTGTTCGGAAAAACACTGCTTTAAGGTACAGCGCGCTCCGTTGACAAACTTCCACAAATTGACTTAAATCCCTCAAATATTATCAGAAATCATATTTCCTATTTCTATGGACCATTTAAAATCAATATTTGAAACCTAGAGCTCAAAATTCCACTGGCACGTTTTACGGTGCAATCTGACTGCAGTATTTTTACCGGCGAAAAACACTATTCACTGATTTTTCTGAAACTTGCCTATCCACTCAATTTTTCGTTCTGAATCCATTTCCAGACTTATTTTTATTATCTGAGACCTCCTGCTCAATTTTTTACCTTCCTAGGGTTGCGTGTTGGCAAATTACCGTTTTGCCCTTTCTTTGTATTTTGGCCTATTTTCACTAATCCATCCCTTAATTACTCACTTAATACCTTAATTACTTAATTTAGAATTGCGAGGTGTTATAATCACCATACCTTTTAGAATTTTGTCCGCAAAATTACATCTTAACGGTCCCGTAACACGAGGTGTAATCGAAAATCTCATCTCTGTGGTATCCATGATTACTGAGTCCTTCACAAACTTGATGACTTCGGGTATCTGACCCCTTAACTCATTATATCTTTCACTGTTTCCTTAACCCACTGTTGCTTTTTCACTCACTGTAATTCATCGTATACTCATTTTACACTTGTCATTTATGGTGCCACGACCTTCAATTCGCATTACTTTAAGCTCTTCACGGCTTACGGTTACACTTTCACCAATTTATAGGTAATAGACGACCATATTACAATTTTTCTGTCTCACTTCATCTCATTTTCATCTTCATCTGCCTTTCTGACCCAATGCCGTTCCCAAACATCTCTAGTTGTTTCCATAATAGACTCTAACTGTTTTCATGTATCTTCACACTTTCTTTAGCACTTAACTCTTTTCGTTGTCCTCACTGTTTCAACCATACTCAGACATACTAGTCCTTTCCATTACTGTTACTGCTCTTACGATTTAGTTGTTTTCTTAGCTTTCACCGAAGCACATCCTTTCTAGTTTCAAGGGCACTTTGTCGTTTCTTATGATTTCGACTCACATTGAATGCTACACTCATATACTTTATTTTTCCTTGTCACGTGTCTTTACCTCTTCTTAGGTATTCATAACCATATCTTTCTCTTCATGATACGAAATTCACAATCCTCACAATCGTTTATATCTTCGATTAACCTTTTAAGGTTCTTTAACCACACACACTCCTGAATTTTTCTATCTACTAATCATATTCATTATTGACACTCACTGTTACTATCTTTATTTACTAACCATCTCAACTTTATTACTCAGTCAGCTCAACCCCATACTCAGACCTCTCACAATCTAAGCACAACACTCATCGATGACCTCCATATCGAGGACTCATGCTTAATATTTTCACCCACTAAATATTTTCAACTTTCATTCCACTTCGATGTTACCACTTAACCTTATGTTCCACTCATTTATACCACTTTCTCGTAATCATCATCATTTAATCCTGGATGTCAAACTCAAAACACTATTACTTTACAGCTTTACTCACTTCCACTAAACACTTTGGAACGAATCAATTTCCGACCCACTTCACTATTAACTGATGGACTATTCAAAATGCCATACCATTCATATACAAGTCCTATTCACTAGGAATCCTTGACACTCAATTATCAATTCACTTAAAATTTATCCCATCATTGTCACTACTTCTACAATTTGCCACCAGTTGGTATATTAGTCTCTCAGAATATTCAAAGTTACCACCAACACTCATCCATACGTCATTAGTACTTAATCAAAACATCATCAACACTGTGCATTTTCCACACACTCCCACCATAAGTGGCATATGCGATTATATATAACACTTCTCAATCTAATTTACCAGCAAAACCAAGTTATTCACTTTTTGGTAATCAATTACAACTATAGTTCCATCTATTAATACACGTTCGCACTTGACTCTATTTCAATTTATCTTTTCCTTAGGGCTCACACTTTACTGCTTTAACCTGAAATCTTGATCATCACTAGCCTTCCTAGAAGGACACTTACTCATTTTGTCAACTTTAACTCACGTTATCATCCCTTTTTGGTCATAAGACGAGGGTTCCAACTAACTTGCTACCTCACTTAGAGACAACATTTATTTCATCAGACTTACTTTAAACCCACAATAGTGCTTCACTATCACACTTCGAAATTCTTACACACTAAGCCACAACTCTTATATCCAAACCTGACATACTATTGTCCATTTACAAATATATAACCTCGCATCTTGCGTTAACCATATGGAAAAACTCTCCCAATACAGTGGGTAACAACATTCACAGGTTTAACCCCTCGAGCTCTTGCTGTCCTAAGGGCCCCAGATGCCATGACTCACCGATCAGAGAATCCACCCATATGATACATGCCGTAAAAATGACTTACTACTAGCTGTCCCTATTCTAAGGCATCCCCCAAATGTTTCTTCTTTGTGCATTTACATAAATTATCTTTACCATACTGACCGTTACACCAATGTGGAACACTTCCTCGTTTCTCATTTCTCATATCAAATACTACTAGTCTCCGGGAACTTAACCCGCACCGAGATAGCTATACACTCCTGGCACATAGGCCCCACTGAGATCTCCCTACTATCAAATCATATTACATGCACCCAGTGCACAGAGAAATTTATACTTATAATATATCTGTATATGACGGCAAAACTGGTACTCCGTACACTCCCGATCACACATGGACCCAGTCCATTTGGTGTCTGTATCACCTCTGTATATAACATCAAAACTGTTCTGTATTACCACATGGCTGCCCCCATACTCTTAGTCGTAGTGGTATAATATACACCTGTTACATATAAGTTAATTCATCTTACTCTCTCGTGTCATTCTTCTCACTGGTAGTTTACTTTCGTTTCGGTTACCCCTCTGACCTGGTTTATAACATAATCATGGTTATAATAATCCACATTCTCTTCGTAATTTCGTACACGTTTTCTAACTCGTAATAGTTCCTTCTGTCTTGTTACCGTTCAGTCCGTAGTCCATTATCTCTTCCTTGCTTATTCTTCTCACAGATTGTTTACTCTTTTACTTTGACTAATCACTTGCCATGGTTCATAACATAATCCCTAATCCATAATTGCTAAATTTTCTCAAAGTTCTGTACACATCTCAATTCTCTCAGTATAAGTTTCACATTTCCCATCACACAGGGATCTTCCAATCATTTCCGTCGAATCACAGATAACTACTTCACCTCAATCCTTGCCCTAAAATTTACATTAACCCTTTGCACTCAAAACTACTCGTCCGTTCTTGCACTGACGATTATACCTCAGCTCACTAACAAAAATCTTATCATTACACTTTACACATCAGTTCTTTCATTAACCTCTTACTTTCGCACTTTATTGTCACTTGGTTCGTATACTAATCACTTGATTTCACATTAAATTTTACATTCATTCATTCACTAATCATACCATCTCACCTTATTGTTATACAACAATAACCCACAAAATCATGCCACCGTTCTAGTCCATTGCCCGTCACGGCTCACATAACATATGCTCAATACTGTAGAGCAACTCATCAATTTTCCTGATCACTTCCACCCTTGGTGGTTGTAGAATATCTCTTTACCTTGTAAATACCTTTACTCCTTCTATCACTCCGTATCAAATACCAATATTTTCATAAGTGCACTACTATTAGTAGTACATATACATATACCACCAGATCGTAATTTCTTTACAACTCTCATTACTTTCGTACAATGACTGTACATCTCAACCATTCTGTTCCTTTATCACTGATACGCCTGCCAATCTGAGTCGACCTCCACTAACTGCAATAGTGTCTTCATGGTACATAGATCTTGTGTCATCCATGGCAATTCCTTCACTTTTCCTCATACATATTACACATAATAATATACTCATCATTAGTTCACCTCACTTGTGTTTAGTCAACACTACCTCTTTATGGAATTCACTCCCATATTTCAATACCTCTCACATTACCAATCTACCAGCATCATACTTTCACGTGGTCAAACCTCGTAGGATTACTCATCACATATTCTATTTGTTTCTCTGCTTGAACCATCCCAATTCATTCAAGTGCACCGCACTTGTCCTGGTCTCATAACTGCTAATCAAACATGACGTGTTTAACTCACGCATACGAATATATGTTCCCTTTTCTCAATAATTCTTCAGGTTCAAAACCTCTCGCCTTGATGAAGTCTATTCACCAAGACCACTTGTACATAACTGTCTTACTATACTACACATATACTTGGAATTTCACCAATCTCATAAGCTCATCTCTGTTATATGTTTATCTTTCATAGTACTGCAAAGTTCGTCTATGCTCATATTGTACATATCATAAATTGTACACCACTGTTGCTTATAATACACTTTTCTCTTGACTTTCATCGAAGTCAGATATAATATTTATGTCTGTTCTTTTATGCATTCTAATATTCATACTTGACTTACTGCCATCCTTTGTCCATGGAGCAGTTAACATTGCAGCAACAACATCAGGCTAAAGACTCACACTCAGTGCTTCAAGGTTACTACGCAGGCTTCTTACGATGACCACAGATGTAACACAAAGGAATGGGTTGATCAGACCCACACTAAGGAATTACATATACAGTAATCGATAAGAATCTACATACAACTATGTAGCACATAACTCATATATATATATATATATATATATATATATATATATATATATATATATATATTATCAGAGTTCCCTAACAAAACTGCTCTGATACCATAAAATGTAACAGCCCGTTACGTACCGGTATTGTTAACATTAATTATGATATTAAGCGCAGTTACAATCACAACAGTTCATTTATAAAAATGAGAATAAACTTTTTCCGATTATTACGCGAACAGTAAAAGTATAAAAAACGTAATAATAAAAAGTTGTGACCGTAACTGAAACACTAGCGGAAGACTTTCTTAACTATTTATACACTTTATTTTATTACCTACAAGATAATAAGGGGTTCCTATAAACCCACTTAGCCAATTCCTCACTTTTTACGTTTTTACCACTTAATAGGATTTGCCAATCTGTTTTTCTACGAACACAAAATAAAAATCCAAACTTAAACTCCAGGTTATCTTTTTTCCTTATTCACTTACCTTTCTATCAAGCTATCACACACTCAATTCCGAGCTCGTGAGCTCCGGTTATCGCCGTTTGAAGATGGACAAACAACATTGCCTACCAACTCCAAAACAGCCTAAAACCTACAATCTTCATGGAATAAACTGTACCTAACCGCCCAACCAATGACTCTCAAAATTTTACACCATAAACTAGACACCTCAAACTTCGATTTGATATATCGTAAGCTTAATTTGACCAAGTAACGAAGCGGGAATTAATTTCTCAAAACTACCTCAAATCTGCCAACAAAACAGGGCAGAACAGGGCAGTATGCTACAACAGTCCCCATGGGCTACGCACACCACCAATGAACCTAGGCTTTTGACACAACGTAGGGGACATCTTAAGCTTCAAAATGGGATATGGCACGTCCCAATCGGACCACTATGGAGAGAGATACGCTCCTCCAAAGTTTACCCAAAAACTACCAATTCTACAGAAAATTCGCCAGTTTCCTTTGTATTTCCTAAAATCCCCAAATTTGCATAACCTGTTTAACACCACTATTACACCTGAAATCCAGCAAAATCCAATGGGTGGCACACACAAGATCCAACAACGCCTTGGGGCTCTTACAACCCAATCCAATATACACTTAAAACATAAGCAGTTTACTTTTCAATCCTTTATAGTTTTAATAACTAACATTCAATTTCTTGCATAAACCATAATGCAGGTAATCATAAACCTACAATAGGCCTAAAGCCCTTCCATCATATTACATACATCCATGGTACATTTACAACACTGGATTACATTTACATTTACAACTTTAACTTCAAACTACAATTATTTACATATTACACTTCACTTGCCAAATAAATTCATAAACTAAAATGACATGATAGCTAAACTCTACACCACTGCTCCACTCGTCCTCATGCGGGCTTCTTGCCCGCTGCTCCATATCCACTGGTACACCCTGAAATAATGCCCCGAGACGGGGTGAGATATACGGATATATCTCAGTAACCAAGAGGTTCTGGAGAAAACTCCGCCCAATGGTTCACTTCGATGTATATCAATAGCAATAAAACAACACCACTGTTATAAAACGGGATAAAGCAAGGGATTTAGAGAAAGGGTGAATATATCAGAACAACTACGACATGCGGGATGGTAGCTACCAATACCATGCCATGTCCTAGGCTATACGCCTATGGGTACTACCCCTGGCGTGTTCATAGAACAACCCACCAAGGTACCCCTTCCAACCATATACACCCGAGACAACCTAGTGTGCTCCTATCCGGATAACACACCACGACCCTGGGTCAACTGGAACTCCCTCTCGGAGACCTATCCAGTGGCAGTCCGAAAACACTTGCCCGAAGGCTAAAAATATCTACTGGCCAGAGATCTGGTACATAAGTACCCACTGTGATAATGCACATGCATGCTCATGCTGTTCTACACTACTCATACACACTTCCTACCATTGCCATCAACTAGCAAGGTGGAACACAAAAGGGGAACAAGCCCCAGTACCAAGAGGTTACCTTTCTTTTTCCTTTCACTGAGCTCCGCAGAACTCCACTTACAGCTTGATTCTCCGGGAACGCCTACACAGAGGACCATTCCACACACTTAGAACTTTGAATCCATTCATGAATTTCAACATATCTTGTGTAAACCACATCACTTACCTCAATCCACTTGATCCAGGACCAAGGGCAATCCACTGTTTCACTGTTCCAAGTCTATGTCCACGTACGGCAACCTGTACAACCATGCACAGCCGTTAGTTTCAGTCACAATACGTCAAAACGCGAAAACGTCAAATTCCTCTTCTCTCCCTCTAAGGTTCGGCCTTCATAGGGTTATTTTAGGTTTTATTTTTCTAAATTTTCTTTCTCATTTTATTTCACTTACTTAGGTTACCCAAAGGCTAGTTCAATCGCCGTTTTACGGTTTTACGATTTTTCGCAACGTTTTGCGAATTATTACACTTTAGGCACATTTTGCCACTTTCAACACTTATCATTTTTACATTGATTCTTCCACATGTCAATCACCACACAACCCATCTAATGACTTTTCCATCACACAACACAACACCAAAGTGTTCTAAAACATCAATTTGCTCAATTGTACATAAATGGCCTAATCTTGGTTAGTCCAAACTAAGGATTTCCACTCAATTCCTATGGCCCACAACTCATATAATCACTTCCTAACATCATATAATCACACTACAATTCACTATACCACACATTAACACAAAACTCAAAAATTCCATTTCATGCATCAATTTTTTTCTAAGTTAAAAATCCATTTTTTTCGCTTAAAATTTTCATTGCATTTCTAGCATTAATACATCATTCTAAGGCATTATCATCTAATAGACATTTTCCATTTGAGCTCTCTAACACCACATATCACAAAATCCCTCTTTAGGGGCAATTATCACAACTCAAAATTTAACCAATGAAATGTTGAAATAACTTACCCAATTGCATGGTATATGGCTCCACCTAAGCATACTCCACCATTAGAGCATGAAAAAGCTTCATGAACACCAAAAATTAACTCAAAATCGAAACTGTAATTGACCATGATCTCCCCCCACATGCGATTTCAAGGCTTGAAAGTGGTACCAATGTGTTCAGAAGGTGTTTTCCATCAAAATTCAAAACAAGAATCGTTGAATTCGGTGGAGAAATGGCTAAGTTATGGCCAAAAGAAAATTTGCATGAAACTTGGTGGGGAATGGGGCTGTATGCGCCGGAGAAGAAGAAGAAGAAAACGTAGGAGAAAGAAAATGAATAGTAGTTTAGGAATGTTTATTTGACTTAAAGTGGGTACCGGATCCCACGTGATTTAAAACTCACCCGAATTTCCCTCCGATCATCACTAAAATTCACAATTTAAAACCTTAATGAGAAATTATAATTTTTCATCTTAACAAAATCCTTTAATTTTAATCTTTCAGATAAAAATTTGGAGCTTTCCGGTTGTTCGGAAAAACACTGCTTTAAGGTACAGCGCGCTCCGTTGACAAACTTCCACAAATTGACTTAAATCCCTCAAATATTATCAGAAATCATATTTCCTATTTCTATGGACCATTTAAAATCAATATTTGAAACCTAGAGCTCAAAATTCCACTGGCACGTTTTACGGTGCAATCTGACTGCGGTATTTTTACCCGCGAAAAACACTATTCACAGATTTTTCTGAAACTTGCCTATCCACTCAATTTTTCGTTCTGAATCCATTTCCAGACTTATTTTTATTATCTGAGACCTCCTGCTCAATTTTTTACCTTCCTAGGGCTGCGTGTTGGCTAATTACCGTTTTGCCATTTCTTTGTATTTTGGCCTAATCTTTGGGATTTTCACTAATCCTTCCCTTAATTACTCACTTAATACCTTAATTACTTAATTTAGAATTGCGAGGTGTTATACATATCAAGCATATGAGAATACCTTCAACAACTGCAGTTTTGCTATGTAGATAAGCCAACTCATAAAATTATAAGAAAAAGAAAGGTTGTGTTTGGATAATGTAATTTTTAAATTTAAGAGAACTTAAAATACATAGAAATTGAAATGCATTAATCAAAAATCCATCAGATTTAGTCTAAGCAAAAAATATAACTTGATGGAGGCTTGTTTTACTAAACGAGGATGAAGAGATTTTGTTGAAGCTGCAGTAAGTCTGATGGATGGATTTGTTAATGAAATGGAGAGAGAAAATAGAAAGACAAAACCAATAGAAATGTGAAGCAAGCATATTGAAGAGGTGAATTAAAATGAAGTATCCATACATATATGGAGTAGTCGTGTATATTAGAAGTTATTTTGTATGGAAAATTATAGACGAAATTATGGATACATGATAAAGCATGTCATTGTCAATAACGAACTAGGATAAGTGACATTTTATATGGGTTACATCAATTTTGTGAGTTGTCTTTTTTTATCATGTGTTTCGATTTGTCTCACAAGATGTTTGTAGGTTACATGAATGTCGTAACTATGTTGTGATATTGGTCGTCCAAAGTTAAAGTGGCACATAAATCAACAAAAATTCATTTTAATTCAACGTGACAATGATTCTTGGCAGAGGTATTTTTAATTTGAAGTCACAATTTTTATATGAGAGTTAAAATCCATTAAATTATGAGTTTCAGTATGTTATTATTTTTGGATTGTGAAAAAATGTTGGTGTCAACTATATATAGTAATATTGAAGTCTGGAAACTGTCCTCGGGAACTTATTACATGAAATATTCATTTTTATTATGGAGGATGTTATATACATGGTCTTGAAATGGTATACAGTAAATTTGATCCCGATCTAAAATTTTGTGTTAAAGCTATGATAGACTAACCACGAATAAAACAGTGTCCAATTTCCATTTTAGTGCGTAAGTGTTAAACTGTAATTATAGGTCAGTGGCATGGATGTTAGATGTGGTTGTCTACATCAACCTTGAGAAAGCATTAGTATTACTTTGATGGCAGAAGCATTTTAGTTTTGTTTGTTGTTTTGTTTTTTGACGTTGTGGATAATTTGAGTAATGTGAATTAAAATTGACCTTCTTGTGTTAGATCGTGGCAATGAACATCGGAATGGAGTTGAGTGTCGTAGTTGTTCTCATTTGTCATTTGCAATATTTGAATAGGCTGACTATGATTTTATTGAGAATTTATGGTTTGTTATTAGTTGAAAGTGAAAAAGGGAAAAATTCTAGGAGGAGACTCAGATGGAATAATTGCAATAGGGTTCCTATCAGGGAATTCACTCTGCATAGAATAGTATATATTACTGACACAGCTTGTATTGAGAATACAATGATGGATAGGAGATCTTTTCATAGTTTGTGTGACTTAGAATAGTTGGCATGCTTCAACCGACAAGGCACATGGTTGTAGAAGAGATGGTTGCAATCTTTCTTCACATATTGGCTCACGATGTTAAAAATCGAATAATTAAACGACAGTTTGTGCGGGCTGGTGAAACAATAAGCAGACGGTTCACCAGGGTGTTGCTGACTGAGTTAAGATGTCATCATGTTCTACTGAAACAGCCTGATCCCATACCGCAAAACTCAACTGACGAGCGTTGGAAATGGTTCAAGGTATCGTACCATAAAACATGTAGTTTTTATTTAAATGTCAATGCTTGTTGTTTGTAGTTTATTGACTTGTCATTTTTTGTGTTGCTTTTGAATGAAAGAATTGTATTGGAGCCCTAAACGGGACCCACATCAAGGTCAACCCCTTCATTACTTACAAGCCAAGATACCGGACTAGGAAAGGTGAGATCGCGACAAACGTCTTAGGTGTTTGTTCACAAGATTGCCAATTTATTTTTGTCTTGCCTGGATGGGAGGGTTCAGCTGCAGATTCAAAAGTACTTTGCGATGTTATATCTCGAAACAATGGTCTACGAGTCCCAAAAGGTATTGATTACTCAAAAGAATGCGTTGTTAACAATTAATTATGACAAAGAAGTGTCTGACATACATGTATTATATATGTCCTAATGTAATATTATTTTTAATTTTGTAGGATACTATTATTTGTGCGATATGATGATGAGGATGTAGATATTTTTCTTGGAAAATTTGTCGAAAACTCTATGTCTCAGTTTGTTGAGTTATACGTGGATATTGAAACATCAGAGGAACTGTCAATACCGATTCGTGGGCTGGACCTTTAACAATCAGACACATAATGTATCGTCTTCTGGACCCCAGCCCACACAATCAACTGTTACACATGGAGAAGAAAATGACCATATGGTAGATGTTGAACCTGACAATGAAGAAGAATATGAAAATACTCTGTTGGCAAATGACCATGATTAGAATGACAATGATGCAGGTGATGAGGAACATCATGATAATCCCACATCACACGAGACCATTATCCCTATGTCTAATATTGCGGTAGTTCCATCATCCACATGTTAGTTAATGGGCTTTTATAATTAATTTATAATGTTTTATTAGTTACCATGTTGTAGTATCTACCGTTTTATGTGTGTATATGCAAATGTAACACCATTTTAGAACGCAATTCCACACTATGAGGCTCTTAATTTGGATTACCTGAACGAAAACATATTGAATGTAGAAGGCTTAGGTCATGGTTCGTGGACAAAAGGAGAGGAAATGTTTGTGAAACAAGAGTTCAGGTCCAAGCGCGATGTCTAAGACGCCATTAAACATTACTCCATGAAGAAACATCAAGAAGCTGTTGTGGTTGAGGGTATTACGACGAAGCTGTGTATGAAATGTCGTAACCATGAAGAAGGTTGCAATTGGCGAGTAAGAGCAATTAAATCGGAGAATAGCAGCACCTGAATAATCAATATATGTTGGTGACTAAGTCTCAAGATACATATCATTTATTTCAAAAAAACCCAACGAAGAGGCTACATCAGGACAAGATTGATAGCAAATGAATCATGGCTTCTGAGAGATTAATGCAATATTTTTAATTTTAAAATATGCATACCGATTGGAACTATCTTTTAAGATTATATTTTATGCCAAATATCTGAACAAAGCTAAAGTTATAAGAACTCAAAATTAAAGTTGTTCTTTTACCAAAAAAAAAAAAAATTAAAGTTGTTTTGTTATTGTATAATTTTTTAATTTAAAAAGTTGTTTATCAATTCAAGCTAACTATAAATAAATCTTCTGGTAAAATAAGTTATACAAACTCTATTTGTAATTAAAAATTCCATAAAGAATGTATGATATAAAAAAAAAATTTAAAATAAAAGACATTACTTGAAAATAAAATATAAATGCCTATTCATCAATATATTTAAAAATGGCTTTAATGTTTCTAAAGTAAATGTAGGTAAGTTATCTACATTCGCTACCAAAACGACGTCATTTTGGGTTGAAAAATTAAAAAATTACAATGAAAAAGACTATTATAGCCTGAAATAAATAATAATTACAAAAATATCTTGATTTCCGCTTCAAAACGACGTCGTTTTGGGCTGTAGATAAGTTATCTACATTGACTGTAGAAAAATTGAACCCTTTAAAAATAAATAGTGGAATATATTTATATAGTAACATATAAACTAGAGGTAGGATCATTTAACACCGGTGTCAAATTTGAAGTTTGACACCTCATCTGAGAGCCGTTAGATCAAAAAAGATCAACGGTGTCACATGTTTACAAATCAGAGCCGTTGATCTTTTTTGATTTAACGGCTCTCAGACGAGGTGTCAAACTTCAAATTTGACACCAATGTCAAATGATTCTGCCTCTGTAACTATAGAAAAAATATATGTATACTTTTTTCTCATCCTAGTTGTTTATAATTATATGATTATTAAATGATTAAGTGGCATAAAATATTTTGATCTCGCATTTTATCTGCCGTAAATCATAACAGAAAATTCCTGGTTGAATATCAACGAATGAATCCATCATTATTGATATTCAAAATAGAAGATTTTCTGTAAACAAAAAGTTATCGATTTTGTAAACTATTAAAAGATAGTGGTAAAATATTGTAACAACCAATTAGTATTATTATCAATGTTACTATCAATCAATTTCACTATTAGATCGATTATGTTGATCCAATGGTTATATTTATTTCCACCTTAGTATGGTTATGATTCCCCATATGAGGAATCATGTTAAAAAGTTTGACACCAGACGAGATCCTTTGACATCAGTGTCAAATTAAAAAGTTTGATACCAAATCTTAACCGTTAATTTTGTGAATCCAACAGTTATAATTTATTGGGTCAAACTTATTAATTAATTATTAATTCCGAATAAATTATAATCATTAGATTAACAAAAATTAATGGTTAATTAAGATTTTGTGTCAAAATTTCTAGTTTAATATCATTGCCAAATCAAAAAGTTTAATATTAAATTTTAACCGTTGATTTTCGCCAATATGATAGTTAAAATTTATTGTAAATTAATAATTAATTAATAAATGCAACCTACTAAATTATAACCGTTAAATTTATGTAAATCAACAATTGAGATTTGATATCAAATTTTTTAATTTGACATGAATGTCAAATGATGTTGCGCCTAAAAATACTTACAAATTTCGTGCATGCATTGTCCATGGAAATGGACATTGGCCAACAAATTGGCTGTTGGGCGTTGGCCTAGTTGCCGACTAAAATGGTGCAGATTCATATTATATCTATTTCTCCATGGAGACTGACTGCAGATTGAGGGGATAGCCAGATCCATAGATGCATAATTTTATTTATTTATTTTTTGTATCAATGATATTCGTTTTGAATTAATAGATGGGCATAAATAATAATTATTTTGCTTTCGCATTTTATTGGGATGGTAGTTACATAGTATTTTTTCAACTAATGATTCTATAATAAATTTGTACAAGCAATTGTTTACACTTTACATACTTTTTGGATTCTGAATGGTGATTAGGACTCCCTTACAATAACAATTCTTTTTTTTTAGGATTCTAAAACATAAACTTCTAACAATGCAAGTGAGATTCCTTTCAGGCTCCTCTACTTTGTACTTCTATTGCAACCAATTATTAATTTATTAGTGAATTGCGCTGTCATTAATAAAAGTTAATTTTCGATAAAGATTACATGTACTTTATTCTCTTAATAAATTCATTATTATTATTTTATTAAAATTGCAAGTGTTGTTAAGCTTTTATGTAAAAGGATTTCAGTTTATGAAAAAAATAAAAAAAAGCCCACATATTTATACCATGCATCATACACATTACACGCTTTATTGAGATTTGAGAATGCCACGATATAGTGATATACCAGTTCAATGTAGCTTCCGCCAGTCCATTGAAATGGACATTGGCCAACAAATTTGGGTCTTGGCCAAGTTGCCACCTAAAAAATGTATCATATTCATATTATATTAATTTTTCCAAATTATTAAAGCAATTTATTGACTTTACAGAATATAATCCCCTTTGTTGTAACAGTTATGTTCATTGATTTTTTCTACACGCAAAGCCAGATCAAATGCAAGCAATATCATTTGGAAGGAATTAATTCCTTTCATGATGCAGAGCACGGTGTCCCAAGTTGCTTTTTTCTAAAAATATGAAAATAATGTTTAATTGGCTATTTTTATATTTCCATTTAAAAAAAAGGCTAAATTCGTATAATTTTAGTTTGCATACTAAATTAACCAAAAAAAATAAGGGGTAAGATATTTTTACTACCCATTCTTCTACTACCACTTTAATCATCATTAGATTTAAAAGTTATTTTTTTTTTTCTCTTTTCATTCAACTTTTCCTCTAATCCAATGGTGATTAGAGTGGTAGTGGAAAAGATGGGTAGTAAGAATATCCTACCCAAGAAACAAATTTCAAAATAGGGAAAAACTACACTTATGCTACATGTGATAAATTTATCTTCTACACACCCTTCGATAACTATGTCACCTTTTTTTTTTCAGGTGGTAGAGCCCACAAGTTTGTCTCTATGACATGAGATAACTTATCTCCTTTAACCTGAGATTAATAAAACCCTTCAAAAATAAGTTTGAAATTTGGATGATTGCTTGAAACCGGTACGGGGGGTAGGCATTAATTTAATTTAAAAGCATTCATTCGTAAACAAATTTGTTTAAAATTCGAAATTTCCCTCCCAAATAGAAAGAAAATTTTAAGTTCTGCACATTTTTGTCTTATTATAAAATTAATATGATTTGGTTGCGAGCTGTGTCACATGTTTGCTACAGTGTTACTTAGAAATAACGCCTCGCATGTCGAAAATGAAAAGAACTAGAAAAAGCAACCGCTACTCACGCCGGATCGTATGAAACCTATCAAAACCGTATCACCGTTAATTTTGGCAATACACGAATCGAGTGGACGAAAGTTTATGTAGGTCTGAGTCTGACTATACAATAACACTTCCCATATTAAAGGTCTACAGCTATTAGCTGTAAACATTCAAAAGAATTGGTATTTATCAAAGAAGGAAGTGGACCCCACTCCATTCTCTAGACTTTGACTTATATCGAAGGGTTTTATAAGAGTTATGTTGTAGGAAAAGTGATTGTGTAATGTTATAGAGATTCGTTTTGCGTGCATTAGTTTTTGTTTTTTGTTTTTGCTTTAGAAAGTGTGGGCCCCACAAAATGTTGTGTGTAGGAAAGTTGTTGGTGTCATGTAACATGATAGATGTAAACCCCTATATCGAAATTGTCTTGTGTATTTTTTCCCAATCTCGCTATCAGATATATTGTCTTGTATTAAAAAGGCCCTAAAAGTGGAAGTGCAAACAACACATGTGATATGAGTAATCTGTATAATAAATAATTTTTACTATAATTTACTAATTACGATTTCCCTGCGGTTATTAATATCTTGAAATAAATATCCGAAGCTCATTCAAACCTTTTTAGTACATATAGCTAGAAAAGTGGCTAGAGAAAAAGGTTAGGTTTCATTTTTAAACAGTCTTATGGCATCGGCATTCCGTGGGTTAATGTTGGAGTTCTCAGTCCGATCATCGGTGATGCGGTGGTCGGAGACGGTGGCATCGTACATAACGCCGAGGTGGTCGCCTCGCAGGTTGATAAGGTGGTCGGGACTCATGAGCATGTCCATTGTCGATGAGTTCGTGTGGGGGGTGGTGACGGCATTTGAATCCGTGGCTCTCGTTTCTATGCTGTGCTTCTTTTTCTTGTTCTGTGGCTGTACCATCTGATTTCTACGAGGGACGATCCATCGGCTCAATTCAAACTCCAACTGTCTAAGGCACGTTGATTCGCGTGAATCTTGCTGCCAAATCTTTGTTTATTATTATTATTATAATTTTTAACTTCGCCCTTGGGGGATTTTGTTTCTTAAATTTTTCTGCTTTTTGGTAATGGAAATTTTGCTTAATGCTATTGGAAAAGTATATGTATGGATGGTGGAGTCTATTTATTTCAGAGGTAGTTCACCAACAGTGAACAAGGTTTAAAATTGCCGTTTCTATTGTCGGCAGTTCTTAGAATTCTAATCCCAAGCTTTCTGGGTATTTCAAGGCTATATCATGGTGAATTCGGTGTGCTGACTATAATTTGAGTGAAAGAGTGAAAAAGAATACGGTGGTTGAGCTTGTCCCAACCCTAAAAATCCAATTTCAAATCCCATTCTTTCTGGGTAGTGCCGGACGTGTGATACTTTGTTTGATGTGAGCAATTTATTTATTTATTTTTTTTATTTTTTTTTGGGTGGGGACGGACGCAGTGGCGAGCTTTGTTTAGTAATTTGAGAGGCCGGTCTTAATGGTATTTAAATACATTTTCAGTAGTCATGTGATATTCTCTATGTCCAATAATGTTACCCTCACTGACCGTTTGATATGCGGTATTTTATGGGATTCTCATAAATTAAATTTTTTAAAATTTTAAATTTTTGGATATTATCATAAATTAGATGTAAAAATCATATTATTGAAAATTGAGATTCCCGGATAAATAAAAATTTCTCCTACACCAAACGTCCCCTAAGGACGTTAGAAATTATTTTTGTCCGAGAAATTAAATTTTAAAAAATATTTTAAAAATATTTAATTTATAATAATATCTGAAAATTTTAAATCTAAAAAAATTCTATTTGTCGGAATCGGGCAAAATATCGGCTACCAAGCGTCACATGAATATGTGACAAAAGTAGTCAAAATATCAAATACAAGGATTTTAAAATTTAAACAAGAGGTTTTCTATTCCGCATTTTGTGTCGAATGAGATAGGTTGCTATTAAGGGGTTGCTTTCGCTCAGGGCCAACAGGTTCCGCGGGTTGAGGCATCCCACTCTTTGAACTGAAGGGGTGGTTGGGTTGAGTTTTATAATCTATTCTTAAAAGTGGGGTGGATTGACTCTTTTTTTTTTTGGCTGATTTATGGCGGGAAGGATAGGGTCGGATGAGATGGTTCAGTGTAAAATAATTTTGAGCTAGCCGGCCAATCTGCCCCACCTACCAATTGGAATGGGATGGGTCAAATTTTTAACCCACTTTTAAAAAAATAAGGTGGAGTAGGCTGATTCATTTTTAGATAAATTAATTACGGGTCAATGGGGGGAGGGGGGCAGTAGGGATTGTCCACTTTGTCACCTTAGTTTCACTTACAAGGAAACTTGAATATTTTTTCTTCTTTTTTGCTTTAACTTTTTTCATGCTATTATCAAGAGTATATCTTTGTTTAATTCATGAGATTTTCAAATTCCTCCTAAAGATAAACTTCACTTACAAAAATTCATTTGTAGATAAAAATCACGTGGAAAAGAGCATAAAACCGAAAATGATAATTATTTATTATAGATGGATAGCATCGGAATTTAATTTTGTAATCAACCCACTCATTAATCATTATTCACGTTATTCATTTTCTAACTATGGCGAGGGATTCTCATTTATTCGTTCATCGAAACTGTTTGGTAGGAGGCATTCTCCAACGAGAAACTGTATTATCTAAATTTTGAATTTTTGAATATTATTATAAATTAAATGTTTTCATCATATTTTTTGAAAATTGAGATTCTCGGATAAAAAAATTTCTCCTCTACCGAACGCCTAATATTTTTTATCTTTCTACTTGATCAGGTTTTGCAACTGGGTCAATCATGTGATCTTTCTATACACAAATGGCCTAGAATCGCCTTGAGTCAGAGCATCTTGCAGTTTAAGCAGCTTTATTAATCCATGGGTCTTCGATGAAACAAGATGGGAGGTGTAGACACTCCGACGCTCAAGTCAGATTTGGTTCAAACAAGTTTTATTATGTAGAAAAAGATGTGTACCTTTGAGTTAATAGGTATGTATTTATGGAAAAAAGATTTCTCATGTTGCAAGAGAAATCTCCTCTCCTACCATTCTCACTTCGATGTCTGTGCCAATAACTTTTTTATTTTTTCTTTAAGGTGGGCCCCATCGCTTTCTCTCTCTGTAAGAAACTTGCATTTCTCATGCACATGAGAAATTGCAAGCCCATGTATTTATAGGAGAAAGATGAGCAGCTTGGAAGATGCCTTTATTCACGGCGAAGGCAAATGTTCCTCTTTATTGGTTCTTGTGGGAGGCTTGTTTGCATAAGTATGTAGTAGGTTCTGCTGTCATATAGCCATTAACATTGAGGAGCTTGATATTGTGGAGCTCGCGGCCTTCATTGACTAAGGCTTTGTTTTTTTTTTTGGTAAGCACTAAGACTTTGCTTTATCATGAAGACTTTTGATTTGGGTCTTGTATTAATAATATATAATATATATCCAGATCAATATTCAATTTCATTTTAAACCACACTATCATCAATAACACTAATAATTATTGAGAACTTGTTCCTTTTAACCTGAAGTTTTGAATTTGAGATTATTTTTTTTTTGGGGGGGAGAATCACCCCTATAATAAATTTAATAATATTCTAATCAAACTAATAATGTAATGAGAAATGTTATATATATATATATATTTGGTGAAAAGAAATGTTATATTGACAATTCATTTTTGTTTACAATCTCCTAAAATGATATCTTTACCGTTGATTTTCATCAATCAATGATTATTATTTCCGTAAAACAATTTGATTAATTAATTATTAATTTGCAATAAATAATAACTGTTGATTGACGAAAATCTATGGTTAAGATATGATTGTAAACAAAAACTGATTGTAAATATAACTTTCGTCTAATATAATTGACAAAACATTGTATATATATCTAAAAATTCCAAAGCATATACTGCATTATATTCTGAAGGCTATTTCCAAAACACTCAAACATGTTTGAAGTTTCAGTCAAGTAATTAGAGTGGCAAAGCGCGCGGCCCACCTCATCCTGTCTTTGAAGGTGGGTTAAAAAACTTAGGTCATCCCACCCGGTTTGGGTGGGCTGCCTGCATGAGCCGATGACATTTTACACTAAAAAAAATTAAATAAAATTTTCAGTCCGAGCTATGAATTTGAAAAACTCAACCTGTCCCTACCCATTTGATGGATGGGACATTTGGACCGAATTCATTTTGCCACCTCTGCATGTAATATGCTTGGGGGTTAACTATAGACAGCACAAAGAATGTTACAAACCAGTTTGAATTCAGATCGAAATCCAAAGAGGTGTGTTTGAGCTATGCTGAACCCGTTTTATAAACACATCAACATCCAACTAAACTAGGAAATAAAAATTGGGCCTAATCGTAAGTTTGGGCCGTTACAGAAAGACATATTGAACGGTGTACTTAGAACAACGACGTCGTTTAACCAGAACGGCGAAGTTTCGCACCCTAAGTCCAAACTCCAGACCCATCGTGTGTTGGTGAAAAGGGTTGAGGCTTGAGCCTTCAGAGAGGTTACTTGATTTGAACGGTGAAGGTAACATGGCTATGGTATGGTTGCAGTTGCAGAGAATCATCACAAAGGGAGATGCTAATTTGTTCTCAAGAACACTCCCGAATTCTACACCTTATTATTATTCTTCTAGATTCTTCTCCAAATCAAACCCCTATGTTGGTAACATTTCCTCCCCTTAATGGTTTCTTCCAGATTCTTCTATTTTTTTTTTAATTGTTTTTTTGGTTGTACACGACATGACCCATGTATAGATGTCGTGTTCTCGATCTTTAAGAAATTAGGACTACGATGTAATTAATGTAAATGATTGTTTGTTTGTTAATGCAGTGAAGGTCGGAATACCAGAGTTTCTAAATGGAATAGGGAATGGAGTTGAATCCCATGTTGCTAAGCTTGAATCCGAAATCGGTGACTTCCAGAAGCTACTTGTCACTCGCACCCTCAAACTCAAGAAGCTCGGTGTTCCTTGCAAACATGTAATCCTTATTCCTTACTCGCTTTCTCTGCTATGCATAACTATCTACTCCGTGTGTTCTTTTCCTGATTTAATTTTTTCTATAAGATACCTTACTGTTAAAGAACCACCTCAACCCAAAATCTTAAAGGTGTTGAGTGAAGATTTTTTTTAATGGTAATACACCCCCTCACGTAAGAACTCTTTCGGCTTGAAGAAGCGTGGATATGACACAACCCCATTATTAGTCTGTCTCGTGCTGCACAAGCTCATGGTCTGCCTGGTGTTTCTTAATTCCACCTGAAAGTGGGGGAGGTGAGGATTGAACTCGTGACCTCATGGTCACTGAAGCTCTGATACCATGTTAAAGAATCAGTTCAACCCAAAACCTTAAGGTGTTGAGTGAATATATTTTTTAATGGTTTATATTATTCTATGATAATTACAAATGCTTATTGATTTTTCTAGAATTTTGTCTTCTTAGAAGCACTCATGAAACCCTTAACATTAAAACTTAATATTGGGATTGATTTTATCACATGCGCATCTGGATAGACTCAGTCTTAGAAATCTATCATTTTGGTTTTTGTTTTCCTCTTTGGTAATGTCTTTTTTCCAACCTGTTTGTATAAAATTTGGGGTATTGGGAAAATATTTTTTTTCCCCCTATTAACCACAAAGAATTTGGCTATTTTCCAAAAGTAGAATGACCTGTATAGGGAGAAGATATACAACCACTATTGCAAGAGCATCTATGAAAAACTGCCAGTCCTAGTAGACATGATAAAGCCATAGGACTGGCTTGTTAACCGTTATTAGTCTAAACTGTGTTAAATTGTGTCCTATTTTCTTCCTTAATTCAGCAGGAGGCAAAGTTGTGTTATAACTTTGAATTCAATAAGTATACATTATGAATAGCTAGCATTGTAACTTTCAAGTGAACTTGGAATGACTCTGATTTATGTTAAATTTATCAAAATTGATGGTAAGATTATCAAAAGCCTTCAATAGGTATTTAGTAAATAAATTGTCAGAGCCTTCTCTAATCAGCTTAAGCTTTTACAAGAGTTGGTCCATGACATAAGTTATATATATGAAAAATCTCTGGTACTTTTGAACCTGCAGCTTTTTCTATGATAGTAGAAAAATTTCCCTTCTTAATGCCTGCTGCTTTTTTCTATAAATCCTTTCTTGCTGTGTCATTAAGCCATTGGATTGGCAGTAACTTGATCCGAGAAAAGGTGCACATGTGCACTGCACATAGTTAAGTTTAAGTGAATAAGTTTTTTAGATCTGTCTGTGTGGGCTATAAGGTGTTTGATGTACTGTCATCTTCTTCCAGGCATATACCTGTGTTTGGTACGTAGGTATATAATTATATTACCAGCGTCTAAGATGCATGTTTTTCCAATCAATTAAAACAGAGTCAGGCTATGAAATTGCCCCTTTTTATTTTTTAAAAATCAAACATGGCTTTGGATACTTGTGCATCAGATAAAATCCTAGGCCTTTTGTTGACTCTACTATTGCAAGTGAAATCTCCCTGTCATGGTAGTCATTTCTTGTGAGACAGTTCTCGTTTGTCCATCTCAGGACTTGTTGATTGGGACTGAAAGGACCTTTTAACTTTTGATTGGATTGGTGGTTTTGTAATGTTACATGATTTTAAGATGCCTTTTTTTTTTTGTAAGCTCACAACAAAATTTGATGACGTTAATTTGATTTCTTTTGACCACTAGACACAATTGTTTATTCGGTGCAAACCCTTTTGACCACTAGACTCATTAATTTCTTTTTTCTTTTGAACACTTGCAAACTCATTCTGACAACTAGTTTCTGCTTTGCAGAGGAAGTTGATATTGAAATACGCACACAAGTACAGGCTGGGATTGTGGAGGCCGCGTGCTGAGCCCATCAAAGCCTGAATAGTTTCTAAGCAGTAGGTAGCATTTCTTTGTAAGACCAAATCGTAAATGTTTAGCCATGGCAGAATGACAGTGCTTAATTTGGCATGAAAAGATCAAGTGATTCAAGTCATTGGCTTTGGATACCATTTATCTTTCTCGTCAGTTTAATCTCTTGTGGACGAAGTTTAGTATTTATATCAGTTAAGAACAAAGGACTTGTCGTAATTGACAGTCTGTATTTGTTATTTCACATCTCCAGTGATATGTTGTATCACATGTTTTTGGCTAAGAGAATATTAAAGGCATAGGAGTGCACAATGTTCATTATTCCATGCTAGCTGCGGTTAAATCCGAAGATGCTCTTGCAGCCTTTTGCATCTCGTGCTAATTGTTCCATGATTGATCAGATACTCTTTGTTGTGCATGATTTGACGGGACATTATCTAATGTATGATAGTCTTACCATGCTTCTAAAGCAGAAAGTTTTTTTGGGAGTCATAACTAGGATTACTGTATGATTTGCATTCCTTAGCATTTTCTCTGATTTTGTTTTTGGTCAGAGGGAGGGGATGGGGAAAGGGGTGAGAGTGTCTCATTGGAACTGAATTCGTACCTTATTCTTACATGACAATGCGTTATCACAATAAGTTCTTGCTTTGTCCGCCTGAACTTTCTATTTACTTTATGGGTAAACTGTGTGTCATTTTAAAGGATGTAAAGTTGTGTCATTTTAAGAGAGAGATAGAGATAGATAAAGAAGGAGAGAGAATTGACAAAAAAAATTTAAAAATGTGGGTCCCATTTCTTTGTAAGAGTGAAAGGATATAAGTTGTGTCATTTAAAATGATAAACACTTTTTCCTTACTTTATAGCCTCTCCATATTGATGGACCAATTTTTAAACTCAGAAGAGGATGTAGGTCCTTTGCTTATGGGCCGAAGACCTTTGTTTCGGCTTGGTGATGGCTCTTCCGTGTACAAGTTTTACATGAGATGAGATGAGTGTCGGAGGTTCGTGAATTTGGATCCGTGATGATCTTAATTTGTTTGTATGAAAACATGGATCTCGCTTCTTCTTCTTTTATGTGAAGTAAATTATTCACTCGGACAGACAAGTTTTGAATTTCAAATTTAACACTCTTATTGTTTCTTATCAGCAAAGGATATAACCGAGATCTATGATTTTTTTAGAAAAAAGAAAAGAAAAGAAAGGCAGCTACACTTATTAATTGGAAGGTAATGATTCTTAAATGCATGTGAGAGGATTTACGTTATCTCAATGGTCATCAAAAGGTGAAGTATGATTTACAAACGATTTAACCAATAACCTTTATTGATTTAACTTTACTCTTGTCACTAGTGTCTACCGATATTATAATGGTTTATGGAACATAGTTTCGTATGCCTAATGTTGGAAGATCTTTGGAAATCACAAATGTAGAACGTGTAATACTCATGGAATTTGCATTCATCATTTAACATGACACAACATTTTTTTCTTACATATATAACATTTTGTGGAGCCAGTTCTTTTTGAAGCAAAATAAAATAAAATTAAAGACACACAAAATAAATCTCTATAATATTACATAATTATTTATCCTACAACATAACTCTTAATAAGAAATGCAAAAAGACCGGACATAAAAGATGGGATAGGAGGTCACCAAACAAGAATCCATGTTAGATTCAAACTTCGTTTCACTGCACTTGAGAGAGAGAGAGGATAAGAATAGAAGAGGGATGCTAGGCCCGTTCCCTACACAGTGACAAATAGAAAGGGAATCAGAAATGGTACATTCAAAGATGTGGCGGGTCAGCCGAGGCTCCTATATGGGACCCTATTTGCATCGAGAGTTTTTGTCCATCTTTCAAATCGGCCACGTGCGGTAAGTGACACTCGGGGACCAGTCCCCAAAATATTTGTTGTATTTGTATCTCAACCATTTCCCTTTGTTAGTTTCCCTTTCCCTCTTTATTTTTTTCTCAACCCCAAGGAACCAACAGCCACCAAGTTTCATTTCTTTTTTATTTTTCCTTTTTTTACAATATACAAATTTTCTAATTATAAGAGAAGGTAAACATATTATTTTTTTCCGTTTCAAAGAAAAAAAAATGAATTAAAGAAAAACATGGTGTGCTAATAGGTTGTGTTGTGTGCGCCACCACTGCACAACGAGACGAATAAATAAATGGATGAAGGTGGTTTGTTTGACACACATTTTGTCGCATAGTGGGTTTGGGCCCAACACAATGTGACCACTCTTTGTTCAAGGGGTATGTCGTCGGACCCAGACAACTCAAAAGTGATACTTATGTTGTCGTTTAGTAGTTGCACTATTCTCTTACCCTTCCCCCCCTATCTAATCAAACCAAAGGCTGGGCTTAACTGCTACTTATTAATAAACCAAACAAAACAAGTCTTATTAGGTTGCAGTTGCAACTTGCTGGTGTGTTCTCTATTTAATCTCGAGGTGACGCTTGACTTTTTCAATTATTTTCTTCTTAATTCTTATTGCAAAATTAAAGTTTACCAATAACAAATATATAAATTAAAAGTGCATTATTGATATTTATTATGGGCATTGTTTTAGGTAGATAGTCGCTCTTCGTTTTTTTTGTTGTAATGGTTTTTTCAGTTACTATCTCTGAATAAATTTTTTTATATTGTGTTTATCAACATATAGGCACGATGATATCGATAGTTTATCTTCACCTCCTCCAAAATAATTCCTTTATTTTTTCTTTTCCATTTTAATAAATCTAATTTCAAGATATCTATATTGAACTATCGGACACATACACGCATTCAATAATTGGGATGTTGAATTGAAAGGGTGATTGTTGTTTTTTTCCTTTATCTTTTGGCCAAATGCATTGATTTTTGATAAGACCGAAGGGGGGAAAAAAGAAAAGAAAAGAAAACAGAAGAATAAAAAATAAATAGAATATTGCTTCTTTGGTTAGCTGAGGATTGAGGAATATGCGAACTCTTCCCTTTGATCCAACTGTGACATGTCATTTGGCGGCACATGGATCCAGTTATACAATTACGGATTCAGGTACCTCATCTGAATTTCTGAACAGAAAGCGACACCCCAGAAAACAGGGCATTCTGCACACCACGCGTTGTAATTTTATCCCCAATATATTTTTTTTTTTTTTGAAGAGGCAGAGTTTCCGAAAATTTTGGAGTTTATATACAACACTTTATTAATCTCATGCGGAAGCTCTCCTATGTTACAGAGATAATTATATGTGATATTCATTTTTTTATAGCAAAAAAAAAAAAAAAAAAGGGAATGAATGTATGTGTAGGAGAGAAAAATATTCTCGTACAACATAAGAGTATATTTTCCCTTATATATATGGGTCATGATATTCTTACGTGTAAGAGTTAGAAGTTTTACACTCAATCTTGATCATTGATCCACTTGTATCCAATGACTCACATTACTAAAAAATTAGAGCCCTTAGATTTAAGTGGGATCAATGGACAAGATTGAGAGCTTAACTTACATTGGTGTAAAATGATTCTAACTCATATATATATATATATATATATATATATATATATATATATATATATATATATGAAAATGTTATATTTTAAATAAAAAAAATTGTTAACAAACTACTCTAAGTATGACCGGTCATACTTAGTGTAATTTGTAAAAAGATTTATAAACGGATCTTTTCCTATATATATATATTTATGGAGAGATCATAATTACTTTTTTATCATCTCTTACTAATAAATCTTAACCGTTGATTTCCGTCAATCTAACGATTGTTTTATTTGGTTATACTTATTAATTAATTATTAATTTTCAATAAGTTATAACCGTTAGATTGACGGAAATCAATGGTTAAGATTTGGTAATAAAAAAAAAAGTAGTAAATATAACATCTCTCATATATATATATATATAGGGTTTTATAAGAGTTATGTTGTAGGAAAAGTGATTGTGTTATGTTATAGAGATTCGTTTTGCGTGCCAGAATTTTTATTTTTTTTTGCTGCGGGCCCCACAAAATGTTGTGTGTGTAGAAAAAATTTTATGGTCATGTTAAATGATAGATGATAAACCCATATATATATATATATATATATATATATATATATATAGTTATTTGTTTTAGGAATCAAATTTAATGAAGTTATAATAGACAACAACTAGAAGAAGACATTAGACATATCAAATGTTATGAATTAAAAATGTTGATTTTTTTTTTCTTTTTATTAAAAAAAAACCCATGATAGGTTTTCTTGTATAGCCAACATTTCAAGTACTTTAATGTCCATTATTCGTTGGTCAAAACTTCAATATTGACACAGACAAGAACAAGATACAGGTAAAAACACGCAAGCCAAATATTAAATGTCTTCAAAAGATTAGAGGATAGTCATCACTCTATGATCCTCTTTAATCAGACAACAAAAACAACATGGGTCAGTGCCCAAATTATGATGCTTTAGGCTCCAAGGCTCCGTAAGCATATGATTACTTCCCTTGCTTGGATGAACATCATGTGCACCAAAAGTGAAATCCTTGGAACACAATTGAAGATTTTGGAACCATGACACCAATGATGACATTAAGGTAAGCTGCTTTTAAAAAATAAAATATAAATATAAAATTAAAACGTAGATTCATGAGAGAAGCTAATGTTCCATTTACCTTGTTGAACGAGGTTAACCCTACTTTTCAAAGGGACATAAAGTAACCTCAATTTTCAAAGGCATTGATGGAACAAGCCCGATTTTACATCGTACAGAGTAGCTAACCATGTTACTATATGGACCAGAGTGTATTTGAATATTGAAAAGAGTGTGTATCCCTATTCGAAAGAACAAGTTTTCCCAACTAACAAACTCTTGTGCCTAGTTTTCTAGGCCTATTCCATCTATGGAAATGCAAGGACACCTGTCATGAACAAACAACTAACAAATATGTTATAGAGGTATAAAATAATTAATGGGTTTTATAAGAGTTATGTCGTAGAAAAATAATTGTGTTATATTATAGAGATTCATTTTGCGTGCCGGAGTTTTTTTTTTTTTTTTCTGCTGCGGGCCCCACAAAATATTGTGTGTGTAGGAAATTTTTTGTGGTTATGTTAAATGATAGATGATAAACCCATAATTAATTTATCATCATTCAATTTCTTAAAATTTTGGATTGAAAGGGCGTTTATCACAATATTAGAATTTCAATGACCATGAGATTATGAATTTGATCCTCATTGCCCCATTTTCAGGTGGAATTAAGAAAAAATACAGTGCAGATCAAAAAATGAGCTTATGTCATATCTACGCTTCACGCCTAAAAAATTATTGTATGAGAGGATGTGTTAGAGAAATACAAAATAATTAATTTAGTCTCACTAAATGCCTTAAAGTGTTGGATTGATTTGACGCTTATCAAAATAATTTTGATATTTTATGTTGAGCATACAAGTTTACCATTTCAATGTTTAGCATACAAACTAAATGATAGTAGCTCAGGTGATGCATAGAAATTGAGCAAATGAAGCTGAGGAAATGAAGGTCAGAATTATGTTTATCATATTTGGAAGAGTTTAAAAATTTTAATTTTGGATCCGTCTGGAATAGAATTGTTTTTATATGTGGTTTATAAATAAAAAAATTAAGCAGGTAAAGATTTCAACATGATGGTTTGTTACTTGAGAGAATTATGGTTAAAATGGAAAATATATGCTTAGTATTTAAGACGAAAAAACTAAAAAAGAATTCTTAGTATTTCCACCTGGGGCAGATTCCATAAATTAGGTCATCGTGGTTGTGGCTTGATATAGGTTGTTTGCCCTCTATAATTTGAGCCAAGCGTTATTCGACAATTAAAAGTAGGAAAGGAAGATAAAGATGAATGAAAAAAACGAAAGGAGGGAATGAGAAAATAAAGAAAAAGAAGAAAAGAACAAAGAAAAAAGAGTGACGGCTTCTTAAATGGAAGCACATGGATGCATGTGAAATGTGGTGACTAATGGGAATGAAAAAGAACAAAAGAAAACCTACAAATAATGTGATTTCGTGGAAGTCAGAAGGGGCAACCCAACAAAATACGCATTATACGTGGATGCGGTCCCTTCTAATTAACCATCTCTTTATATATATATATATTCACAATGAAGCAAAGTTATCACAAACATATGTATATATATAAAAAAGTACCATTTTAATAAGGGAAAAACTATTTTTATGTTAACATGTGATAACTTTCTCTACTACATATTTTTCGATAATTGTGTCACCTTTTTCTTTTCTTTTTATTTTTCAGATGATGGAGCCCACAAATTTATCTCTATGACATGAGATATTTTATCTCCTTTAACATGAGATTAATAAAACTCATCAATAAATAGTATTATGTTGAATATCATTTGTTTCTTTTAAATTATTCACATAGCATTTTTTTATAATTAATGGGCGTGGCTGCAGGAAGAGCCAAGTAGTGAAATATAATGGGATTGCCACATGGGCATGGCATGTCACAATCTGGTCATCTGGAACTTGGACAGTTGTATTGACAAGGTTCCACACGTGTCAGTCTTTAATTAGGAAAAGGGTATCCCTTAAAAGTCGCTAATTCACCCACTGGGGTAGGTCCCAAACCAAGAGTCTTTATCCCACGATCTGACCCTCAAGTGTGTGTTCCAATTAGAAGAACAATGTGGATGCAAATATGCAATGCAAAAAAGCCAGTACGCATTCTCTTTCTTAAAATAGCATGTGGAAACTCTTCCCTATTATACTCACATAGTCACATGCAACCCAATGTGCAAAGGATCGGTGCACTTGATATTGTAGGCCCTCCGAGGCACATGCTATCAGACTCACCCAAGGCTGTTTGGAATTTTTGCCTCCTTTATTACTAACTTTTCAATATTTAGGGTTCTTTTTTTTCTTTATTTATTTAAAAAAAATTTGTTACCTCACAAATACCCAAAACTGCCATTCAGGATATTCTCTTCCTCTTTTTTATAACCTAATGTTTGCACTTGATGTAAATTTTACAATTTTTAAAATTGTGACATTCGAATTATTATTATTATTATTTTTAAATGTATGTCTTTTTAATTGTACTTGTAGTTTAATTGCAGAGGATAAGTGTTAGAAAAATAATATAAAAAACATTAGAAAGGTCATCACCCAACACCTTAAGATTTTGGGTTGAAATGGTTCTTTAACATGGTATCATAGCTTTTTAATGATTTATATTATATTCTCTAATACACATCCCCTTTCACGCCAGAGTCCTTTGGACTTGAAGCATAGATATGACACAAGCTCATTATTGGTCTGCCTTGTGCTGCACAAGCCCATTTTTTTGGTGTGCCTTGTGCTTTTCTTAATTCCACCTAAAAGTGAGGCGGTGATGATCGAACTCGTGATACCATGTTAAACAATCATTTCAACCCAATTAAATGCTTTTTATATTATTTTCTAACAATAAGATAATGACCTCTATGAACCCTTATTAACGGTTTAACAGAGAAAAGTTTAGTGGGAAGAAGTGTTCATGTTGGGGCAGAGACAGTTCTGCCAGTGGATGCCAACTACTAAGTACTTTAAATGAGTATAGTTGTTAGTTAATAACGTTTTATCATTTTGATTAAGCACTAGCTAGTTTAAGGAACATGCTGTTAACCACAACGAAATAGATTTATATATATAACCAAAAGTGGAGCAACAAATGACAGTGGGATAATATTTGTTAGGGAAGCTGTGATGGTGATAATGCCACCAAAAGATAATAAGCCACTTCCATCTTGTTTGATTAGTTAATTGCGAATGCAAATTTTGACTGTCAGTGAAGTACGACCCAAAGTCAAAATTTGCATAAACAATTTGGTCCATGAATTACTTCTAATGGAATGTAATCTGCTCAGACCGTACACAACAGGTTCTGTATCTGTTGATGAAGGATCATTACTAGCCGAAAGCACAGAAGTGGTGATTTTTGAAATATCAATTTGAAAAGATCCCTTTTTATATTTTTTTGTTGTTGCAATAATGCATTTTTTTAATGGGTCCATGAAATGTTAAGATCTTGCATTTTTTTTTAATTTTAAATCGCCCTACTTATTTTATGTAGAGAAGGGGGAAATGGGGATAAAGAAATGAAAAAAAGATGTGTCAGTGCTCCTTAAAATCAAACTTTGAGATAATACCATATAGTACGGGCATTATCCACACTAATTTTCAAAATCCTGAGCTTTTATGACTTACTTATAAAGCCTAATGCGAAGTTGGCGTGTTAACGCTTGATCATTTACTAGCACGCCCTTCATTCTTTTTTATGCTTTTCACTTTGCAAACATATGCAATTCTCGGGATATTCTAAGTTCCAAAAATTCTTACTATTAACTTACTACCTATCACATCACCATTTGATTAAATTCCAAAAATTCTTATTATTAACTTACTACCTATCACATCACCATTGGATTAAAAAGAGAATATTAAAAAAAAAATGAATAGAGAAAAAATATTAATCTAATAATTATTAGATATATAATAAGTTAATAGTAAAAAAATTTGATAGTGAAAATATCCCTACTTATTCTCTTTTGTTACACAGAATGGTAATAGCAATTATTTAAGTTTGAAACTTCTAAGCAATACAAATCCCGAGAAAGTGTAACGAGTTATTATCAGGATATCAGCGATAAAATGTGAACATTCACAAGTTCAAATTAAATTATTCTCATTCAACACGAAAATTCATTTTTTTCTACACATCCTTCGATTTTCATGCTGAGATATATTTCACATGTAATTTTTTCTAACACATGGATCCCACATATTTTTTATCTCTAAACATGAGATTTTAATTCTCATTCAATATTAGAATTATAAAACCCAACAATAAAAGGCTGAAAATGACAATAATTAAGTCGGAGTAAGAGATAAACTCAGTTTTTTTCTCTCTTCATGTTACTAAACCTTGAAATTGTATTCTTCGAAGGGTCGAACATTTAATCGAGAAAAAAAAACTTGAGCCTGTTTGAATAAGATTTTTAAAAATATTTTTTAAATTTTTAGAAAATAGAATTCATATCATAAAGTCTGTTTTGTAAAAAAGAATTAAAAATTATAGAATCAAATTTAAAAAACATGCATAAGTTATTTTTTTATTTTTTTTATTTTGACTTTTAACTTAAAAAATATAAAAAACATCTTTTTCCATATTATTTCACAAAATATTTTTAAGAAAAAAAATTAGAATACAGTCAAACATACTTGATTTATCGTTTTTCACAAATATTATATTGAAACTTATCATGGATATACCGCTCGTAGAGAAAAAGTTTGATATAAATTTTATAGGTTTGTTTTTTTATGTTGCATGAGAAAACAAATCCTTCCTACACACATCATAAAAGTATGCCACTCAATTTTTTATTTATTATTATTTTTTAAATAGATGGATCCTACATTTGATGTATCTATGACATGAAATTAGAATTCTTCTGCATAAGATTTATTTTTCCCTAAACATTTTATTAATGAAGGAAATATTAACTACTGAAAATGATTATTCAGAATTATTTTTTTTAGATCTTTCAATGTTTATAGCTTTAGGACTAGTTTAATTCGGCGAGAATTAAAACTTTAAATTGCTCTTAAATTACTCCCAAAAAATGATACTAAAAAGAATCCAATACATACTCAATTTTTAACATATATAATTACAATTTTAAGCGGTCGTTTATTTTTCTATGATAAATATTTATAAATTAGTTTTATTTTTTATTTTTTTTAGTACATTAATTAGTTATCTTTCGAGTAGTTAAGAAAAAAATCAAAGTCGGTAGCATGTTCACATTCAAATAAATATGAAATACTTAAAGAATAAAAAAATAAAAAATAAAATAAAAAAGGTGGTGATAGGGGAGGAATAAGCAAATGGCATGTACAGTGTACACGATAAAATACATGAATTTGAAGGCCAATAAAAACCATATTAAAAAAAAGAGAAAAAAAAGATTAAGAAACACCTGGCGCAATATAGCCAAGGTTGTAAACAAAGCGGGTGGATCAACTCAACATGTGACCGGCAATTTCAGTCGACGCGCCACCGGCAAGTAGCTCTGCGAGAGCCGTCATGGCTCGAACTTGCATCTCCAAGGCGGAAATATAGTCAGTCGCTTCTTCGAGAAGGTTCGGGAACGAGAGCTTATGGCAACCGGGGACCAACCGGCTGAGAACGCGCGCTTTCTTCTGCACCGGCGGTAACCGCTGTCTCCTCCTCTCTCCGCCAATCCCGGCTCTCTTCAATCCGGTGGCGGTTCTCTTAACTTTCTTGTGCTTCCTCTGTAGTTTCTTCCACCGGCCGAGAATCGCGCGGCTCCACCGCGTTCTTCCCTTGGCCGTGGCGGCGAGGACTCGGTCGGCGGTCTCGCGGACCTGACCGGCGGCTCTAGGCTTTGTCGCCGCAGGGGAAGGATTCCGGCGGAGAGCTTCGACGAGCCTGGA
The DNA here is from genome assembly GCA_032173675.1 of Gastrolobium villosum. Lineage (NCBI taxonomy): Eukaryota > Viridiplantae > Streptophyta > Magnoliopsida > Fabales > Fabaceae > Gastrolobium > Gastrolobium villosum. Next base: position 71,013 of record JAVKPL010000418.1, read on the forward strand.
GGAGTAGATCTGCTGCTCCGCCTCGGATCTCCACGCTATGAGATCGAGGGAATTTTGATGCTCTCCGATTTTCCTTCTCTTCTTCTGATTCGATTCTCGCATCGTGGAATCTATGTTCGGTTCGAAAGGTGCCATAGAAATAGCTAAAAATGATTAAACTATTGAAAGATTGATGTGAAGAATTTCAGAGGTTGAATGAACAATCAACAAAGAAGAGAAAGAAGAAGAAGAAGATGATGAAGGTGAAGAGAAGAAAGAGTATAAAAGGAGTTGAAGTCACGTGGAACCACGCGTCCTGCAGTTACTCACATTTATTGATTGCCCTTTCCCTTCGTTCTTTTTATTATTATAATTAAATACAATTTTTTAATATAAAATCAAAATATCTATATATTTTTTTTGAAGGGTTGCATAAGTAAAATGTGGTTTGAAGCTTACGGCCATAAGAAATTAAAAATGATTAACTAGGAGGTTTAACGTTTGAGAGTTTGACTAATTAAACGAAATGAAAGATTAAAAAATAATTATATGCTTTTAATATGATTAATAAAATAGAGAAAAGATAGAGGCCTCACATGGCACCTCCCATATGACGAAATTTCAGGTTTATTTGATTGGACAAGGTGGGGGCTCGTACACAACTTGCCTCATTAATTTTATCGTATTCTCGTGCAGTCCTAACTAATTCGTGAATTGTGTTTTTTTTTTTTTTTTTCCTTCAGTTTTTCGGTTCAACAAACTTTAAATTTTATTAGTCACGGGAGGCACAAACTATTTTTAATAAATTGAAAGAACAAAGAGTCCACTTTCAAAGCATGTGTATACAATTAATCACTATTATTTTGTACCTATTACGGATAAGATCTCCCATGTTCCCTCAATCATCTTAACTTGCTTGCAAAGATAGAAACTAAAGATATAGGAGAGAGAGAGAGAAAAAAGAATTAAGCAAAAAAGAAAAAGATTAAAGCATCATTAGGTTAACCAAAGTGTCTAACTTTCATTTGCTGCAACATAATACTAATCTATATTTTGGATACTTATTGGAGCGTTTGGTATGTTATTTTTTTTGAGCTCTACGTCACCTTGAAGGTAAAACTTCTTTTTTAACTCGTCCCTGCAAAGCAAAAAGAATATTTTCAATGTGCCTCAATTACATGGAAGTGCAAATTTTAACCTTTTTTTGGGAAAACAAACAACACGGGGATTCAAAGGATTCCAATCAAACAGTGCTCGCGAATTGCTGTCTCTTATCCAACGGTCAAGATTGATGGTCAGAACTAGTCATCCAGTGGTCATGCTAGATGATAAAGTGTTCTTTCTTTCTTTCATTCTCTCTCTCTCTTTTCTTTTCCAGGACAAATGGGTGTCATGTGATAAAAGCCGTACAATCTGTTTTATGATAATGTTAAATTTCACTGTGTTTCTTACCTTTTCCTACATGGACTTTGAATATATATATATATATATATATATATATATATATATATAAAGAAGATTTTACTAAAACATTAGGGGGCGTATAAGAAATTTTTTTAGAAAAAAATAGTATATATATATGTTTTAATATATAGAGAAATGATTGGAAAGATGGATATATATATATATATATATATATATATATATATATATATATATAATATATATGTATTGGTTTGTATAAGAATTACGAAAACTATATATATATATATATATATATATATATATATATATATAGGCCTTAATTTTTATTTTGAAATTGTCAACAGCTAAAAACATTGAAAAAAAAGTGAGATAACCGGTGTTTCCGAAAATATCACTCTCTCAATATATATATAGGGGTTTTTGAAGTGATTGTGTTATTTGAACTTTCGGCCCTTTTAAAAAGTGTGGGCCCCACAAAATATTGTGTGTGTAGAAAATTTTGTTGTGTCATGTTAAAGGACAAACCGAAAACCCTATATATATATATATAGGGTTTTATAAGAGTTATGTTGTAGAAAAAGTGTTTGTGTTATGTTATAGAGATTCGTTTTGCGTGCCGGAGTTTTTTTTTACTGCGGGCCCCACAAAATGTTGTGAGTGTAGGAAAATTTTTCTGGTCTATATATATATATATATATATATATATACAGGATCCCATTTTACAAACAGTATAAGTTTCACTTAATTTTTAATTGCAATAAATGTCAACCGTTGTGCAGGTGTAAAATCAGGTATATATAATATATATATATATATATATATATATATATATATTATTCTTACACCGGTGTAAGAATAATAAATCTTACATCAAATCTTAACCGTTATATATATATATAAAAATATATATATATATATATATATATATATATATATATATATATATATATATATATATAAGAAGATTTTAATAAAACATTAAAGGTGATGTTTGGTTGAAGAATTTTTAAAATTTACCTATGCAAATCAAATTGGCAAAGTAAGAAAGCAATGTTTGGTAGATGGTTTTACAAAAAATTTCTAGGTGTTGTATTTGCATAGCATTCCTTATTTGTTCATAGAAAGCAAGATAAAGTTACTATTTAGAAAGACAACTTGAGGGTGGTATTTTACATTTAGCTAATTAAATGGCAAAAGTGTAACTCACTAGTAGACTTAAATACCCTCATCTAAAGTGCCAAGGTTTCACTTTTTTTATGGGGTTATTTTTGTAATTTTATACCATTTATCTATTAATATTCTATCATCAACCAAACATGGACTTTATAAATCTTACCTAATTTGCCCGGTAATATTTCGTCTAACCAAATAATTTTTTTGACATTTTCCTACCAAACTCACCTTCCAACCATTTCCCTAATATTTAAAAAAATTCTCCTTAATCAAACGCGTCTAAATCACTTTCTTTTGGGCATTGGATTTGTGAAATAGGTAGATAAATTGGAGAAAAAAAAAAGGACTTTATTTATTAATTGGAGGGCATTGATGGATGGTATTGGCCTATGGGATATAGAAATGGTGTTGGCCTCTGTTGATTGGTTCCTGAAATGGGGCCAAACTTGTTTTGTTTTTATTCCTAGCAATCATTAGAGGGTGATGCACCCAAATGGAAGCCAAGATAGAGAAAAAGGAAGGCATGTGGTTGTTTTCATAGCACTTTCTATCACCTGGCCCTCTATTTTGTTTTTTTTAATGAAAGAGAGAGAGCTTTTGTCCTCACATCTTCTCTCAGAACGGTGTGGCCAGGACTCATCCACATTGCCTACCCCTCTTTCTCTATGTGGAGAATATTGTTCTGTACATGGCATTGCATTATTGGTGTAACACTTCATTTTGGCCATCATGCCCTGATTCAACTGTTCCTATACCTCTGAGAAGTGTATAGTAAATTATCAGCAAAAAAAAATTGTGGGGAGAATGGAAAATGGGAAACAAAATCTGTGAAAAATCTGATCAGCCTCGTATCCAAAAGACAAGCCAGTGAGCTTTGCCTCGCTGAAAGAGACAGGCTTTGCTGTCTAAACTCTCAAAAGAGCCAAATGAATATATTAAACAACAATGAATATTGGTCCAGTGCAATGATTTTCCCCTTCAGCCAACAAAGAAGCAATAAAGTATCAAATTCCATTTTAATAAAACTATGAATAGTTGAATACCATGTGAGTGTTAGACTGAGACCCTTTCCTCTTTCCCCCTCTCTCTCTCTCTATTAGAATTTTCACTGGATAATAGAGTAGTTAATTATATACTTATGTCCTAATATGAAACACAAGGTCAAGGAGTGAAGCTTGATTGCTTATTATATTGATAGTTTTCAATCCCTGTACTGTTGCACATGGCTTTTGCATTTTTTTAAGTTATCTCTTGGTCAGAAATGATCTTTACTCGGTGAAAACAACCAGCTTTTACCTTTCTCATAGATTTGCTCCGAATCTTAATACTTTCATGTGGGGTTACCAGGATTTGCAACTTGAAAATCTTGTTATTAATCCATGTGAGAAGGTATGACTCATACTTAAGGATGATGCTTTGATGCAGCTCCTCTTCTTAGTTAATAATCAATCAATTTGACTTCTCTGACACACCTATACTTCAATTTCTACTCTCTTGTTAACCGTATTTTGTGAAGAATTCAATTTGCATTCTACTTCCTCCTTTCGGACCATATTATAATATTTGATTTGAAGTTCAGCTCAAAACCTCTTGATTCAATTACTAGTATAATACACAAGATTAGTTAAATCAGGTGACCGCATATGACCAACAACATTCATTTGTGATGCTGCTATGCTTCCCAACATGGTTTTCTTTAACTATATAAACATAAACATATTAATCAGTTTTTATTTTTATTTTTATATGTACATATATCTAACCTTATTAAATGATGGGAATGATAATTCAAGTGTGAAGAAGGATGTTTCACATTGATTACAAATGTGTTAAGTGGAGATAATATAATTAAAATGTGTTGGAAATCCACAATTACATAAAATCAAAATATAAAAGGGAAAGAGAAGAGAGATTTGACACATTGATTTATCTTTGTTCACCCAATATAGGTTATGTTTAATATGTATGTACTATATTTACCTCATCATCACTTGTTACAAATCACTCGATTTATATAATAGTAGCTATTTATGGGTCTAAGTCCAAACTACTAAGAAAAAAAGAAAATTACAATAAGTCAGATGTGCTCATAACAATACAGGCTAATAAGAGTCATCATCTAAATGCGAAGTACGAGTTATACCTAATAAAATGACCTATAAACTTAATATCTTAAGATTTTGAGTTAAAATTGATTTGTAAGTCCAAATAAGAAAATATTCTACATCTTATCAAGATTCAATAATCAAAATGTTTCTCATCTGAAATGTTTTGATCTTTCTGAAGATTTCATCCACAGTTACCCTCCTTGAACTCATAAGAATGGTTATACAGATAACCTACAGATAACCACCAAACCAACCAATCGTATAGAGTTTAATATCGTTTGATAAAAAGTTGTGATGTCGCAATTTAATGTCTTGTCACGATATTGATCATAATAAACCTTTTTTTCAATAATTCCAAAAGATGACAAACATTTAAAAACGATACCCAATTGTCTTACTTACGGGTGAATTACGGATTTAGTGGATTGACAAAAGTGGATGGTTTATATGACAGAAAGTGTAATTTCAAATATTTAAGTATGTCTGACATTTGAGGTTATAGCTTAATAATTGCTAAATAAACGTGCCAAAAAAAATTCTGTTGGACTAGACTTGAGAATTGAGTATTTTTCCTATTTATTATCTTTTCTATGCTCAAGTCCTTGACCAAACAATTAACTTTCCCGCGGAGCAAGTTCTGAAATTTATTATTATGTTAATATTAAAAAAAAATTAAAAAAAAAATGTTTTATGAAATAAAAAAATTTGAATTAATATGAAACTCTATGAATAGGATATGCACGATAAAATCTTTAATTTAACAATAAATTTTTGTAGAGGATTCATTTTTAATTTACATGGAATATTCATCTATTGCTTGAGATTTATGTCAAAATGTTAGGTGTATAAAAAGAAGAATATAAGGTTATGAATGGGGTATTGTACACATGTTCTTAAGGGACTTTTTCTATCAATATATATGTTGAGATATGTAGTCACACATTGGTTGGATGAATAATTAATGTGGCATTTATAAGATCTTGGGCACTCATATTTTCCAAGGTTTGAGCTTATCCAAGGTTCTTTACATGGTATCAGAGCCTCGCCGTCCCCCACTTTCTCGTATGGACTCTTTTAGCACAGGTAGGTTGGGCCTGTTGCATTATCCACTCTTCAAGCCCAATGGGCTCTCGTGTGAGGGAGCGTGTTGAGATATATAGTCCCACATTGGTTGTATGAGCAACTAATGTGGAGTTTATAAGACTTTAAACACTCTCACTTTTTGAACTAGCTTTTGGGGTGATGTATCCCAAAATTATTTAGAATATAGATGATGATTGAAGCCTTAGAATAAAACCACTAATTAACCTGATAGTTTGCACCAAACTACTAGACAATTGTTAGGCAAGAGTTTAATTTGGGATTTGGTGCAACTAACGCGTTTCACGCTGTCTTATCTTAAATATTATAATCCATGTTATCTTGAATAAGACTGTTTCTACACACTAATAAATTCCTTTGCTAGCGACTTTGGGTTATGATATGCTTCTCTGCATTCTAAGAACGAATAAAACATTTGAATGTCCAATTATTGACCACCCCATTATCATTATATTAATCAAACGCAACTGCGTGCGAGTGTTTTGCCTTGGTAGCCAATCCATCCTTTGCTTATCCACAAAACAACCATCATAATGATGATTCTATATTATATTATAGTAATAAATATATCATTTAATGTGATTACACAGTGACGATGTCAGTTTATTAGCTTCCAGAAAGCCTAAAGGCCAGACAAAAACCCTGACAATTGTGAATTTAGACAGATTTGTTCAGAACAAAGATCATGACCCTTGAGTATTTGAATATTATGGGTTTTATAAGATTTATGGTATAGGAACAGTGATTGTGTTATGTTATAGAAATTCGTTTTACGTGCCGGAGTTTTTTTTTTTATTGCTGCGGGCACCAAAAAATGTTGTGTGTAGGAAATTTGTTATGGTCATGTTAAATGATAGATAATAAACCCGAATATTATAAATAAAAAATAAGGTAGACATAGAAAGGGGTACCATACTACCACGCCCCAAGCTACTGACGGAAGTTTTGGGCTTTCACAAAATCTGAAAGAGTGAGTTGTTTAGTTAAATATATATGTATATGTGATTATAGTTAATAGTTAATTACTCTCCTTAGTTTATATAAGTCATATATTAAGCTTACATCGAACATTTTTACATATTCAGTAAAATTCAAGAGTCTACTTATTTTCTCTTAACTTTGTCTCTTATCATATGTTGGCTCAACAAATATGAATTGATGCGAACAAACCTTTAATTCTTTTTAATGTTAGGAATTCACATATAAGGAATAAAGATCTTATATTGATTAAGAATGAATTAATTAAGTGAATACCATATAAACGAAATGATATCGTGAACCTACTGTCTTAAGATTTGAGATGTAGTGTCAGATCAATTAGTGTCCAGCCATCTATTAATAGAGGTCTCCAACACTGCCAAAAAGCTCAACGAGATTGATTTATAATTTGCAATCAAAATAAAAAAAAGGTAAAGTGTGTGTCATTTTAAATGATGTAAAGTTATATCATTGTAAGAGAGAGAAAGAGATAGATAAAGGAAGAAAGAGTTGACAAAAAAAAAGGTGTATCCCACCTCACTGCGAGAGTGAAAGGATATAAGGTTGATTTATAATTTGCAAACATTTTTAAAAAAAAAAAATAACACTTTCATGGTAGATTGGAAAAAAAAATAAAAATAAAAAATTTGACCAGCTCGCTACTTTTCAAGATGAGCCAAATCAGTATAACTATTTTTGGGTCCATAAAAAATCAGCCCGGTCCAATAATTATTTAGGGCCGAACTTGATGGCTGGTCCCGCTGAAGAGAGAACTTTTGTATTTAGGACGATGAAATTGAATCATATCAGTGGAGTGCGCATTTAATTTAGATGCAAGATATACATTAGATTTGCAACTTATAGGATAAAAAGTTAGATTAACCCACCAAAATTTTTTAAGTCAAATTAATTGATAAATAATTCAGATTGATAAAAAAAGGTTAATGTTCTTTATAAGCAGAGAGGATCTTTTTTTTTTTCTGGGGTAGATAAGTAGAGAGGATCTTGTTAAAGAAATGATATCACAACAAAGTTTTGAATAAAATTCGTAGATCTTGTAACTTATCATGGGGGGTCATTTTTTTTTGTTGGTAAAGTGGGGGGTCATTGTAATATTATTAAACTTGTGTTTATTTATTTCTGAAAGCATAATCAATGTTTATTACAAAATTATTAGACTTTTATAAACAGGTTTGCATACTCAGCTCATTTCTGACATTCACATGTATTATACTGGTTGAAGATAGATTATAAGATGGATACCGTGTTACCAGTAAGGACCGTGATGCCATTCAACTAGTTGAAAACTTGAAGAGCATAATCAATATTTAGAATGAAATTTTCATGTTGACGTGACTCTTGTCACCATATTAGTTGGCCACTTCCTAGCAGACGTGTATGTCACTGGTGCACCTCCACTCAGTGCAAGCTTACACTAATCATCATTAAGCAGAGACGTGTCATCTATATATATGTAATCACCACTAAGTAGAGACATGTCATCTATATATATTTACTTACATGTATATATATGTTCACAAGCTCGTCAGAAAGCAAAGAGGTAAGTAACAAATACATTCATTTTATGTTTAAATTGCATTTTATATATTATTAAGCTTTGTGAATTCTATATAGTTATACATGTATATTGAGATGATTTGACTATGAATTTCTTTCATAGGTTAATAATCATGAAGGGAGCGATTGTAGTTTTGTTCATTCTTGGGTTTGCGTTGTGAAGGGAATAGTTTAGGAAGGAACTCACTAAGCTTCTATGGTTATAATTCTATTACAATAAACAAAGAAGTAGCAAATTCTTAGTATGGTTACTTATCTTAAAGATGTGTCAGTTTGCTTATCATTTTATTATGTCAACTTCTGTTTGGGTTGGACCCTAGTCCAAGTGTGAATGTACTTGTGCTAATTAATTAATAAATAAATGAATAAGAAACATGGCTAGTTTATAGTTGCAAACAAACTTATTCTTATTTTAGTTGTTTGTTATTAAACTAGAGAGTTGTTTCATATGTTAGTGACCTGTCGAATTGTATAAATAACTTTTTTTTTATGGGTTGCTAGGCTCATCACATCTTGTGTTTATAATAGGAGATAAATAGAAATTGCATGATAAAAAAAGGGTTTATTGTTTCTCTAGCCATAGGAGATAATTTATCACATATCTCATGTGACCTATAAAACTATGTTGTTTTGAGGGTTAGGTGAATTAATAAATGATATTTTGATAAAATTCATATAATAAAGAAATAAATAAAATTATTGGAACACCATTCATTAATTCCCCCGACCTTCAAAATGACGTAGTTTTAAATTTACAGTATATAACTTTATCTGCTGAAAAACAATAAACCCTTATTTAAAATTAATTATATTTTATTGTTAGCAATTATATTGAGTATTATTTTTTTTAATTCAAAATAAGATTAATTTATTTTTGTTGAAATTATAATTTTTTAAATTGTCAGTTTATTGACATATAAGAAAAAAGAATACAATAACTCACGCATCTATCTACTATCTCATTATCCTCTTCTTAATTCTCTTCTCTTTTTTTTTCTCAAATATCTCTATTCTTTTAATTCTGTTGCCAACATGAAGCTTTTTTCCCCTTGTTGAACTAGTTTCATGCGCAACTCTCTCATTAAACTGATTTTATTCTCCAAAATTCTAGGCAAGTATATTTTCTTGAAAAGTAGTTTTGATAAAGGTTTTATTCTCCAAAATTCTAGGCATGCAGTATATTTTCTTGAAAGGTAGTTTTGATAAAGTTGCATTGTGATTTATGTTTTGAAAGTAGTTAAGATCTCTACAATCTGTGGATAGAATATTTTGTAACATCCACATAAACTGTATGAATAACAAACACACAATATTCTCCAAAATCTGTTATAAAATATGGGAGGTTTGATATCAGTCTTGTTTTATATCACTGGTTCTGTACAAATTAAAACAAAATCAATCACTAATAACAATATTATCAATCACTAATAACAATATTAGCGAACGCTAGGGAGATTAATCAAGTTTATATACGTTTGGATTTGTCTTTCAAAATCAAAACTTTAAAATGGGCTAAAATAAAGCTCCATTTATTTCAAAAAGTCCCATAAAATGTGTTAGCATGTCTTATTTTTGGGTTTTTTTTCAAAAAAATCAACAATTTAATTAAACATAATATTATAAAAAAAAATATTATAAAAAAATTAAATAAAGAAAAAAGGAACTAACGGAGCTTTAGTATGATTACTTATCTTAAAGTTGTGTCAGGTTGCTTATCAAATTATTATGTCTCCTTATGTTTGGGTCTGACCCCTAGTCTAAATGTATTGTTCTTGTGCTAATAAATAAAATAAGAAACATGGCTAGTTTATATACCAGTTTGCAGCAACAAAAATGAACTTATATTTTAATCACTTGGACCAGAGATTGATGTTCAATTTTGAAGGTCAGTCATTTATATCATTGTTTGCCCAGTGGCAATCTTAGTTTTTATATATATATAATAAAGTGTTGCACACAAGCTTATTCTTATATTGGTTGTTTGTTATTAAATTAGTTTATCTTTATCTTAATTGTTTAAAATTAATTATATTTTCTTGTAAATAATTATCATGAGTGTTATTACTTTTTAATTAAAAGTAAGATTTGTTTATTTTTGTTGAAATTATATTTTTATAAATCGTCAGTTTGTTAAATATATAAGAAAAAAGAATAAAATAGTACAAATATCTCTCTGCTATATCTCAATATCCTCTCCTTAATTTTCTTCCTCTCTTCCTCGAATCTCTCTATTCTTCTAATTCTGTTGCCAAAATAAAGCCTTTAATTTATTTATTTTTTCTTTCCTGTTGAACTCGTTTCATGCGCAACTCTCTCATTATTGGTTTTATTCTCCAAGATTCTAGGCATTGTATTTTCTTGAAAAATAGTTTAGATAAAGTTGTGATTTAGGTTTGGATAGAAGCTACATTATAGTTATATGTAGAAGTAGTTAAGATCTCTAGGATCTATTTGGATAGAATATTCTGTAACATCCATGTAAACTGCATGAATAACAAGCACACAATATTCTCCAAAACCTGTTATAAAATATGGGAGGTTTGATTATGTAACAAATTTATATCAGTCTTTCTAGTTTTCCATATATCTTATTTCAGGAACTGATAGAGAATATAAAGAGGGAAGACTGTTGTTATCTCACTGGTTTTGTGCAAAATCTAAACAAAATAAATGACTAATAACAATTTAAGCATGCTCTAGGAAGATTAATCGAGTTTATATACGTTTGGATTTGTCTTTCAATATGAAAAATTCAAAAGGGGCTAGATTGAGATACTGATAAAGAAAAATCATTTGTCTCTGCCACAAAAACCATTGACAGAGAAAGAAAGCATAAAGGAATGAGAGAGAAAAAATGGAGATAGGCCCCATTATTTCTCATACTCATAAAAGTTCTATTTATTCGTGATTAAGGAGGTATATATATTCTATAAAGTCTCTTTCATTTGAAATCAATCAAAATCAACTCTTTCAAATAGCATATACAAGAGAGAAATAGGGTACCTCTGAAACCAGATTGTTTTCAGATTTCAAAATAGAATATGTATTGAAATATGACCTTTCTGCTCAGTAAATTACTATTTTCTATATTTTCTAGTATTGAGATTATATAAATTGTGGTTAATGCAGCGAAATCATGAAGGAATCGTTTTCATTTTGTATGTAGGGATATATTTTTCTTATTGTAGGAAAAAATTTACCTCGTATTGTAAAAATAAAAGTATAGGTGGGACCCACAGATAAGAGGAGAGAGAAAAAAAGTGGTGGGACCCAATCACTTTTTGTGTGCAGGAAAGTTGTTTATCTCATGTAAAATGAGATAAACATAACCTCGTATGTATTGAGCTAGCGTCATCTGCAAGGTGATACCAAAAGGTTCAACTTGGAAGCGGAAAAAGAGAGTTAAGACAATGAATGGTTTTCATTCTGAATGCATTGGCCTAGGATTATTGTCTGTTTGTATCTTGTAATAACTACAATTGCCATACCTATCAGTAATCAATATACAATATTTAGGATAAGAAAATAATGCACCTTCTGTTTTAGTTATAAAGCTAAACCTGGCTAGTATTATTGTTCAAAAAAGTAGTGTATCCTTTTTATAGCTCTACTACTCATGATAAAATTTTATCTTCACAATCCGAAACAAAGTCAATTTAGCTTCTATTGACACATCTATTTGACACCTTACCAAAAATCCTTGCATGAGCACATTCCATTTCTGAAATGATGATAGCGCACACGGTCTCTCATAATAATATTGCGACCATAAACTTGAGAAACGAGCTTAAAGGCAGAATGACAATCCTCACACACCCTTAGATTCTTCACTATGCGCAGAGTTGTTCCTGGTTCTGTATGAAGAAGTCCAAAAGCAAGTGCAATTTTTTCACTATGCTGTCTAAGCGCAGTTTCCTTTTCTTCCTCTTCAACATCAAAGGATACAATAGAGGTATCTGGTGAATACCCTTCTATCCTTAGCTTCTCCATCATCCTTTCTAACATCAGATATATTTCTTTCATTTGTGGATGTGAACCATCTCCCATTTTAAATTCATGAACTGTGCCACCAATATCCACAACACTACTTCCAGGAACAGTCTTGATTCCTCTCTCTTTCATCAACTTTCTAACTCTAGTAACATCATCCCATCTTCCTGCCTTTGCATAAATGTTAGATAACAATACATAACGACCACTGTTATGAGGCTCCATATCAAGCAAAATCCACCCTATTCTTTCTCCTAGCTCAACATTTCCATGTATCCTGCATGCATTCAGAAGTGCTCCCCAAACAGCTGCATTAGGCTTTACTGGCATAGACTCTATGAACTTCTCTGCCTCTTCCATGAGTCCAGCTCTTCCTAAGAGGTCAACTACACATCCAAAATGCTCCATCTCAGGCTCAATCCCATACACTGTCTTCATTGAATTCAATAATGCTAGACCTCTTTCAACCATTCCAGCATGTGCACATGCATTTAAAACACCCACGAAAGTGATACCATTTGGTTTCACCTTCTCCTCCTCATGCATCTTGGTGAAAAGCTCAATAGCATCCTCTGCTTGTCCATGGATAGAAAACCCCCCTATCATAGCATTCCAAGTGGAAACTTCTTTCACTTTCATATCATTGAACAAAGCACTTGCTTTCTCAATCATCCCACACCTAGCCAACCCACTTATCATTGTGTTCCATGTGCCAACATTCTTATCAGCCATACATCCAAACAACTCAGTAGCTGCTTCCACTTCACCACACTTCAAGTATCCATCAATCATGGCACTCCAACAAATCACATCAGTGTCACCACTCTCATGAAGCATTTTTCTTGCCTCTCCAACAAATCCAAATGATGCATACATTTGAATCCCAGCACTCTTAATATGACCATCACCACTGAGCCCGTGTTTCACTACATGGGCATGAAACTGAACCCCTTCTTTAACTGAACCTGTAAGTGAACATGCCTTGAGCAAAGTAGGATAAGTGAACTTGTTAGGCCTAGAATTCAAGAGCACCATCTTATGGTAACATGACACAGCCTTATATGGCTCCCCGTTTTCTAAGCTCCCTTTCATAAGTATATTGCATACAAAAACATTGGGCCCTGGGATGTTATCAAAGACTTTGATTGCCAAATCGAAGTTGTTGAAATGAGGGTTGGCATAGCACTTTACTAAGGTACCAGATACATAATGGTCTTGAAAATGACCAGTTCTTAATATGATAGCATGGACCTGCTTGAGATGTTGCAGAGAATTGAAGCATTTATTATTGAGGATGTCTAGGACTTTTTTCTGTGAGAATTTTGATGTGGGAGTGCTCTCAGTTGAGATTGAGAACTTTCCTGGTTTGAAGCCAGAAGGAAAATTTGTGGCTGTGGTGCTCATCTTCTCAAAGTTATCCAGTTTCTAGCAAAAGCCTACGTGTAAGACCAGGCAGCAAGATTTATAACATTTGAGTTGATATTGTAAGAGATTGAAATTATCACACGCTGGGTCCACTTTAAGATTTTTTTTGGTTTGACATTTACCTTGTGTTATTAACATTACCAAGGTCCTTTTGATTTTCTAAAGATTTTATTTATTTGATATTGTTGAACAGAAATTTAAATTTTTTATGAAGAACTATATAACAAAATTAATAATCAGTATTGGAACTATGTAGGAAGTATCAAAATAGAATATAATATAAATCACTAAAAAACACCTTAAGGGTTTTGGGTTGAAGTGATTTTTTAACATGGTATCAAAGCTTGAGCGACCACCTTCCACTTTCAGATAGAATTAAGAAAAACACAAGGCAGAACAATAATGGGCTTGTGTCATATCCACGCTTCAAACCGAAAGGGCTCTTGCGTGAGGTAGTGTGTTAGAGAATATAATATAAATCATTAAAAAAGCCCTCACTCAACACCTTAAGGTTTTGGGTTGTAGTGGTTCTTTAACAATTCTCGATGCTTGATACAAAATTCTAAAATAAATATATTTTTAACTATTTTTCATGAAAACAATTCCCTATAAAATACCAACAGATAATTTTAAGAAATAAATACTTACAATAACTATGCAAGGTAATACGTATCATGCTTAAAAAATTATAGTAACACCAGTTTTATCTATTCATCTATGTGAGAAGTGTGCAAGTGTTTGGGCAAGTTTCAGTGCTCTAATTTCAATCCGTAAGTATGATTATTAAGATTTATAATTTTCATCCCCACGTGCTATCCGGAATAACATCCATAGATGAGTCCCATTAGTTGTCTTTGCATCCCAAAAGGAGGGTAGTTTTCAACAGGAACCATGCCAACAAAAGTTTGCGTTACCATACAAGCCTTTAATATATAAATACATACTTCACTAGTGAAAGAGGCGAGCAATGATGCTATCCAACTATTCCAACCCCGTTGCTGCTATTTCAAAACCATATATATACATAACAGCTTGGGTTGAGTCATGAAAAAGAGAAAACTAATGGATGCATAGTGATTGCCCTCAAAAAGCAAAAAAGACCCACCTATAACTAGAGTAATAGAGTTACTTCGATTCCTCAGTTGGCAAATCCAGTGAACCATAAGCATCTAAGTCAATTAGGAACAAGGGATCCTGGGGTGCTTTATTGACAAAGGAGTCATCAGCCTCAGGTTGTGAAGTTACATGGTAGTCACCACACGGACTAGGCCTCTTCTCTTCCCTGGTATCTTGCATGCTCTGCTGTTTATTGTTAGTGATCATTGCTTCCTTAAGTTTTTCCTTGTTCTTCTTGCTTTCCTCCACATATGGCTGCATGAAAAGTAATCAAAAGTGACAAATTCCAAGCCAAAAAACTAAAATAAATGTTAAGAACCACTCCGACCCAAAACCTTAAGGTATTGGGTGAGAGCCTTTTTAAGGCTTTATATTATATTCTCTAACACACCCCCTCACGCAAGAGGGCGCTTTGGAATTGAAGGGTGGATATGACACAAGTTCATTATTGGTCTGCCTTGTGCTGCACAAGCCCATTTTTTTGTCTGCATTGTGCTTTTCTTAATTCCACCTGAAAGTGGAGGCGGTGAGGATCGAACTCGTGACCTCATGGTGACTGAAGCTCTGATACCATGTTAAGAACCACTTCAACCCAAAACCTTGTGTATTGGGTGAATTCCGGCTTGAAAGTGGGGGCTAAGCATGCTTACCGTGATCATGGATCCCGACTTCGACTCGGCCTCTCCACAAAAGTGGGGGTAAGGCTTAACTCGTATGTCCTTCCCCAGACACTCACAAGTGGGTATTGAACTGGGTCGGCCCCCCTTTTATATTATATTCTCTAACAATAAATAAAGATATATCTTTACCTGTTTCTCAATTTCAGACATCTTCCTCCATGCATCAATAGCCATGCGTAGGATTCTTGGCCCCTCTGAGGCCTGACTACAAGTTTTCAATCGAGCACATTCGTGCTTGATGAAAATCTGATAGGCACTCCTTTGTCTCATTGGACCACGTTTGCGTTTCTTCTTTTCTTTGTCATCTGAGGGTGACGGTAGAATCACTGGCTGTTCTACAAACCCAGCCCCTGCTTAAAAGTTGCAATCCAAAGCATTGCATAAGCAGTTAAGCACCTCTTGATTCACATGAGCTACCTTTGAACTCATCCAAGAGAACAATGAGATACCAAAGAAAACTTTTGTGTATTATCTAAGGACTTGGAAATTGTTCAACTAAGTAGTATAAGTAAACAAACCTGTCATTTTGCCAGAGCAGTCCTTGCACATATTCGTCACCATCTCACCATCTTTAATATCCTTTGATTCAGATAAACTAGCAGTTGAATTCCGCTTCCTCTTTTGTGGACCTTAGAAAAAAAAGAACATGTGGGAAGAGAAAAAACCAAGTCCTTTATGTAATGAAGCAGTAAACGTGAATCATATATGTATAAACTGAAAAGAAACATCCACATATATCAAATATGTGTTACTGAATCAATATCTACTAAAATAACCACAAACTGGTCTCTTAGATTAACCTCCAGCTTGATTTGCAGGACTCCTATAGAAGTACAATTGCTCGAATTGGTAAAGAAGATGTGCATAGAGCTTTTCAACTTGAACAGATAACTTCACATTACTGCCCTCCAATTTTAAGGCAGAGACAACTTCACCCCATTTCTTTTCTCGACCAACCTGTAAATATTTTACAGGATCCATAACATGATATTAAATTTGAAGAAATGAGACAAATTCATGTAACGATATATATAAATTATGTTAGCCTCCCTTGATAAAACTAGATTATAGACCCACAACTGATTTGGATGAATAAATTTGATATGCACATAGAAGCTCCAAAGTTTATAGCCATATACACATTTCAGACCAATTAACAAATAAATAGAACTAAATGTGAGGTCAATGTCGATCATGGGCCAATATACCTGGTGATATCCTCCTCTTCTGGTCACCTCCAAGTAAAACAGGTACAAGTCCAACAATGTTTCTCGGACATTGAAACTGCCAAGTGGAATTAGAATAGAGCATTATTCATATTGAAAACCAACAACACACAAATCGAAAACGGAAAAGAAAAAGAGAGAGAATACTGGTTCACCCAATTTAGATTACATCTTGTCTGTACTATATATATTCACCTCACTGCCACTCGTTATAAGTCACTCGGTTACAAGGCAAATATAAATAGGATTAGAAAACCTAATAGCAGCTATTTATGGGCCCAAGCTAAAACTACTAAGAAAATTACAATAAAATAGAGCCCACAAAACCCAAACCCCAATTGTCTTTCTGCTGACCCCGATAACTAAGCCCATTATCAACGTGCGAAATATGAGCCACACCCAAGAATTCATACCTTTGATACATCACACTTTTGTTTCAAATAAGTTCATATAAAATTAAAATAACATTTCATATTTCCCATCACCATCTGCAGTCATCTATTATTATATAACAATATTGTGTTCAACTCAACAACACAGAAGAAAACAATAGACTTAAAACACCAGCTACACAGGAAGCACCAAGACAGAAAAATGACTCGACCATTTTTGCATGCAATTTCTCACCAACAAACCAAACCGTAAAGAACCAATTCAACTCAAAACTTAAGTTTTCTGGTCTACATTAATGATTTTATATATCTCAACACGCCCTCTCACACAAGAATCCATTGGGCTTGAAAGATGGACGATGCATGGGCCCACCTACATGTGCGAAGAAAGAAATTCTACTAAAAAAAAGTGGGGCGGTGAGAACCCGGTACACCGAGACTTTGATACCATGTAAAAACAAATTCAACCCAAAGCTTCTGGTGACACTACGTTAATAATTTTATATATCTCAACACAAACAAAGAAGTAAATAGACAAACAAAAAATACCAATAAACTCCATCCTAGTACTTTTTTTTTGTTTCAGCTGAAATTTCAACACCCATCACAAAAATATAACAAAAAAAAAAAAAAAATGAAGTGCCAAAGGAAACTCACATTAGAGTCAGTCCAGAGGACTCTAACAAATCAGTGAGTTTGATGTAGAAGCTTTCTGAGTCATCCGAATAACATTGTTTTCCATGGGACCCACCAGGACTTACATTGGTTCTGACAAAGCTTTGAAAACCCTTGACTTGGGTTTCTGATGGAGATGGATCAATCTTCTGCTGCTTGCCTTGCATGTTTCAACAAGTAACTGAACTAAACTAAACTAACCCTCAATCTCAAACATAAATACGCATGTGGAAAGGGACATGGAGACCTTAGGCCTCTGCGACAGCTACACAGCACACGCTGAGTACGTGGCAGTTTTCATTTTTTTACCTTTTACATAATAATACGATAAGAGAAATAATAATGATATGATATGGTCATCATTCACTTATTCTCGTCATAATTAGTTGACCAGTTAAAAATTATATAAACTGTTTATTTCATGAGTTTTATTAGTCTGATTTAACGTAATATAGTTATGTTATGTTGTAGAGAGAAAATAAGAGAATTTTATCATTACAAGAAAAAAAGAAAAAAGTAGGGTACAAAAATCGAAGTAAGAGTGAAAAATAATATCTTATATAAAAGGATAATAATATTTCCCTTAATTTATATCTGTTTTCACAAAATGAAACGTGCACAATTTGCGTATAGTTCATTTGAGTTAAGAAATCTGATTTTATAATAAATATAACATTTCATAATGAATTATCAACAATCAAGAAAAAATACCATATGAATACTCATAAGCAACTTATCTAGAAAGAAAAGGTTGTGTTTTGGGGATGAAATTTGCTAATTAAGTAAAAAATCAAAAACTCTGAAATCACATGAATTTATAAAGGAATATTTGGATATTGATAAAAAAAATTCCTTATCATAAATGATTTTAAAAAAATAAAATAAAGGAACCTAAGAGTTGTTGGTGTAAAAACATGATTGCATTACTCATAAAAAATTAAAAGAATTTAAGACTAATTGGTTCGGGATAACCTAATTAAATCCTAGGATTTGACCATCCTAGAAATTAGTTAGTTCAATTCTCAGTCGTGATTGCCGGAAATGGTGGAGAAGAACAAACCCAAAATTTAATTATTCGGATTTGTTAGGAGTACAAACACCAATATTTATCAAAAAAATAAATAAAGAAAATAATTAACTGGAAACTCATAATTAAATAAGGGTTTATCATTTATAATTTAAGATGACCAGAAAAAATTTTCTACACTCACAACATTTTGTGGGGCCCACAAAAAAAAAACTTTGGCACGCAAAACGAATCTCTATAACATAACACAAACATTTTTCCTATAATATAACTCTTATAAAACCCATTAAATAACTACTATAATATGTTAATGTTTCCAATTAGTTTATATATTTTTACTCATTTTATCATATTTTATTATAAATTTGACTTTTAAAGTAAAATTACTCAATTCCCTTGCCTTACAAATTTATATTTCTTTATCCCAATTAATTTGGGATAAAGATATTGTCAATGTTAATGTTGAAAAAACATATTTGATAGATTGTGTAAACCAATACCAAATGCAAGATAATAAAAATTATTAAGTTAATAACTCTGTGTAAGGTTAACTACAATGGTCATTAAGTCATTATTTCTTTATCCCAATTAATTTGGGATAAAGATGTTGTTAATGTTAATGTTGAAAAAACATATTTGATAGATTGTGTAAACCAATACCAAATGCAAGATAATAAAAATTATTAAGTTAATAACTTTTTGTAAGGTTAACTGCAAAGGTCATTAAGCCATTAAAATTGGTCTAATGATAAATTTTTTGAATATTTTATATTAGATTATATGTTAAATTCCTACCCTTATATCCAAAAAAAAACACCATTGTTTGAGTCAATCTTCATTTAAATCAACAATTATCTTTTAATTATCATGGAGCCACTCCCTCGAACAATCATTCTCCCTCGTTTGAGCATATTTTTTGGATAGATTTTTTTTTTCCAGAAGAGTTATTTAAAAAAATAAAATAAAAAAAAACTTAAAAAAATAAATAAAAAATCCTAACCAACAGAAGTAAAAAAATCCCACTCTAACTGAGTAAATCCCTTAAGATTAGTAACAACCATTAAAAACTTTTCATTTACTAGTCTTATATAATACTCATTCCTTGTGTTAACACTCACCTCAGCCTCAATCATCTTTCAACTATCATGGAGTTTCATCTTCAGAAAAACATTATCTTTATAATCATGTTCATTATCTGTTCTTTCTCGTTTTGTAGAGGTGATGATTGTGGTGGCATGACAATTTCAGATAATATCACTGTGGCACAGTATGGCAAAGCAAATTTCACAACGATTCAAGCTGCCATTGATACAATCCCAGTAAACAATAACAGATGGGTGAAAATTAATATAAGTGCTGGCATATACAGGTTACATAATCTCAGCCAAATTACTACATCTCCCTCTACCGTTTTGTTTTTGTTTTGGTTATATTTTGAACTAGTTCAAAGCTTATTTTGTGTGCAGGGAGAAGGTTAATATTCCCTATAATACACCATGCATCATCTTGGAAGGCCAAGGCAGAGACGTCACCATCATTACATACAATGGCCATCTAAGAACAGATACCAGTGCCACCTTCACTTCTTCTCCAAGCAATGTTGTTGCAAAGGAAATTACTTTTGAGGTTCATTATTTTCAAATATCTCACCTTATTGAAGTTCATCCTTATACTAATTTTTAATTATTAAAATCAGTTACTGTATCTCAATACCTATCCTATAAGTATCATTAATTTTTAATTCAATTTAGGATTTTAGATAGATTCCATCCGCTTCCGAATCTTCTTTTTTTATTTTACCTCGATCCTTTGACATCGGTGTCAAATTTCAAATTTAACACCTCATTTAATATAGCTATTGGATAAAAAAAGATCAATGGTGTCACTGCTTGCAAATCAGAGTCGTTGATCTTTTTTGATCTAACAGCTCTCAGATAAGGTGTCAATTTTGAAATTTGACACTGGTGTCAAAGAATCTTACCTCATATATATATATATATATATATATATATATATATATATATATATATATGGCTCCTACTAGTGACTCATAGCATAAGTGGGTCTCACCTTAATTTTTTTTTCTCTCCACTATTTTGTAGGCCCCACTTATACTATGAGTCTTTAGTAGGAGAAAATTTGTCTCATTTAAAGGAGAAAATGTTTTCCTTATATATATATATATATATATATATATATATATATATATATATATAGGAAAAATATTTTCTCATGTTTGTGACCCTTCGATTTACGTACAAAACTTTTCTTTTCTTTTTCTTTTTTTAATAAATGTGAGGTCCACCACCAATTGAGTCACAACATGAAAATTCATTTCTCACGCAACATGAGAAAATCAAACCCCATAAATATATAACGCAACAAAATTCATATCATCCACAAGTCATGATTATATTATATATTATATGTTTTTGTTTGTTGTTCATTGACAGAATTCGTACAATTTTGCCGCAATTTTGCATTTGCACTATCCAAAAATTGAAAACTATGTCATGCCAGCCTTAGCGGCAAGGGTATATGGAGACAAAACGGCCTTTTACAATTGTAGTTTCGTTGGTTATCAAGATACATTATGGGACGTAGAAGGTCGTCATTACTTCAAAAACTGCACTATTATTGGTGCTGTAGACTTCATATTTGGCTCGGGTCAATCCATTTACGAGGTACATATAATACATAAACATGAGGGGAAACTATTTTTATTCTTTTTTTGTAACAAGATTTTTATGCACTTGTCGTTGATTAATCACTCATTATTTACTTCAATGTAGGATTGTCTAATTGTGGCGACTTCCCCGGGTTTCATAACGGCCCAAGGACGCGATTCACTGAATGACACAAGTGGTTTTATATTTCGACGGGGTTATGTGATTGGTAGGGAAAAAACGTTCTTAGGAAGAGCTTACGGTCCTTATTCCAGAGTTATATTTTATGAAACAAACTTAACTTCCACGGTTGCTCCTCTAGGATGGGATTCTTGGACTTATGCAAAACATGAGTATGCTCTACTCCTTTAGCATTATAAGCAATTTTATGTTTACAAAAAAATATTTCTGCAATTATTTCAAAACGACGTCGTTTTGAGATTGAAAGATTAAAAAATTATAATTATAAATATTATAATAATCCTGATATAAATTAAAATTACAAAAATATCATTATTTATGCGCAAAACGACGTCGTATTGAATTTATTACATATAATTTATATGCAGTAACGGCAGAAAAAGCGAACCCTAATATTTGTATCTTCAACTTAAAAAAGTATTAAATGTAAACGTTTCATTAACTTTCAAAATTTGTGTTATCTATATTTTTTTTTTGTATCAAATGGTTATTTTTTTTATTATATATGATGATTTAGTGTTATTTCATAACTTTTCTCATAATTAACTTATAAACAAATATAAGCGAGGATAATTTTTTATTTTATTTTTTTGGTAAAATATGCAGGGACAAATTTACCTATGCTGAGATTGACTGTAAAGGGTTAGCTGCTAAAACTAAACATCGCGCCCAGTGGATGAACAAGACGATCCCAGTCAATGCTTCACAAATGATGACTCAATTTTCGTTATCAGCATTCATTGACCAAGATGGATGGCTTGGAAAATTACCAATATGATATGGACTCAATGAAGTAGGGATATTTATTTTTTTTCAAATAAATTTTCCCTTTTTAGTTTGGAATTTCAATGGAGGATCCAAATTTTGTGCATTTCGAACCAGTAGAGTTAGCCTAATGGTGTAGGGTATGTTAGGTGTGTAGTGTTTGATTTTTACCGTAATCCAAAAAAATTCTTATTTACAAATAAATATGATATGTATATAATAACACTCCTTGTGTTTCTCTTACTCTCCTTATTATGTGAGGTTTGGTTCAGGTTTTTTGATGTGATAGCAGGGATTAGACCACGATATTTTAGGTTGATCATGTTGGTACAAGTTATTTAAAAAAGAGGAACATATTTTTATTATCAAAATTTTTCACTACCAATTTAATCATCATTTGATCTAAAAAGAGAAAAAGTAAAAAATTTATTACAATTGACAGAAGGAAAATGTTTCATAATTTTGGTGATTATTTGGTCTTTTTAGGTAGGAAGTAAAAAAGTGAAAAAATTGTAGTAAAAAAAGGTGTTTACTCCTCATTTTAAAAATATGGCAGCAAAATGATTTGTCCATCCTTTTACTTTTGTGTGCAAAAATGAAGGAGAAACAACGGGCAATAATGTCAATCTTGATGTGGCATTCTAATATAAACATGTAAATGGAGTAAAGTGAAAGAAGGACTTGACTTTAATACCCTCATGAATTGATAAAGTAGCGCCAAAGTTCAACTTAATAAAGGGTTACTTTAGTAATTTTATACAATTTTCCCATTATTATTTTATCCTCAATTAAATATAGATTTAAAAAAAATTAATTAATTTTTCCGATAATATTTCATCCTATCAGATAACTTTTTCCTAACTTTACCAGCACCCCTAGAGATCATCTCTCATTTCCTTGCCCAATTTTTTTTTTAGAACTTTAAAGTATCACTTTGTGAATCCTTCGTTTCTATGATGTCACAAGAATTGAGCACTATCGAACTTTACCATTGGCTAAATTTCGAAGTTCGACTCTTTCGGGCACCGAGAAGAAAAAAGGTGTTCTTGGACAAGGTGGGTGTGAGAAATTTAGCTTCATAAAATTATAGAAGTGAAGACAATAGTAGGTAGTAGGTACTTGAGGATATGCTGGTTGTTATTTTTTTTATAAATATATACGTATAAAAGTAGAAATAGAAAAATCAACATAAAGTTGTCCCAAAAATATTACATCTTTTAATACGTCATCAAGGGTGCAACTAATACCTGCATTTGGATGGAGCAAATATAGGCAGAAATAAATGATAACCTAAAGAGATAAAAAAATGAATTCCTGCAAAATCTAAGGGATAAGTGATGACGTAAGTTTTCTTATCCTAACAAACTCATTTCTTATTCAGAGATGTAGTATATCCCTTTTGTCCTAGTGGGCTTTATGCCTCTACGCTCCAGAGATATTTCTGTGGGCTTATTGAAAAGTAATTGAATGTAACTGGACCTCCTCTCGACACTGATGTTGGTTAATTTGTGGAATTCTACAATGCTACATGGCACAATTCATTGCGGCTCGTGAACAAGAAGTCAAATCCTTAATCAAATTAAAGTTCAAACCGACTACAGGGAAATGGATTAAATAAAATAAAATATGACATCGTAAAGCGAAAAAATTATAATTATATATGGATAAAATATTTGTCCTTTTAAATGACATGTGTCATTTCACTCTCGTCACAAAGTGAGATCCACACCTTTATTTTTTTTATCTACTCTCTCTTTCGTATTATCTATCTCTTTCTCTCACTTAAAATGACATAACTTTACATCTTTTAAAATAACACATGCTTTTCCCATTATATAAACATAAATTAATAAGAATAATTTTATAACTATTATGTTAATATTTTTTTCTCTTTTATTATTATTATTATTTATCCTGTATGATTATATTTTTTATGTTTTTCTATTTTTATTTTTCTGGAGATATTCCAATTGATTCATCGCTTCACGACTAGTCGAATTCTGCATAAGTCTTAGTATTAGGGCCTGTTTAGTGTGATGTATAAGACTTGATAATATAAGTTTATACTATACGTTATGACATTTTCAGTTGTTTGGTGTGACCATCATATAGTATAGCCTATACAGCATAACCCCTTAATACATCAAAATGATGTATAACTTAATCCGGCCTAAGGGGATGGATTAGGCCTGATAAGGGGTTGATGTATTAATATTGCTTACAATTACAATTCTCAAGAACTAATATATCATTTCAATATTAATATATTAAAATGATTTTTTAATATATTAATTTTTAAAATATTGGTGGATATTATCTTATATAATACCATACCAAACGCTGGATAGTATTAAGATTTATTCAGGTCTTATACTATCAGTCCTTATCCTATATTGTACACCAAACATGCAGGCTTTAAACTCCTTCAAAAAATAATACTACAAAGAATTAAACACATACTCTCATCTATACCTACTCAATATTCTCTATGGGTTTTATAATTCTCATTTAACATGAGAACTACAATCTTTTTACACATCCTTCAATTTTTATATTAATATAGATCCTACACATAATTTTTTTTTAATATATGAGTCTCACATATTTTATATCTTTATGAGATTTGAATTCTCAATCAGAATTATAAATCCCATTCTCTATTACCATCTTACTCTTAAAAAACCAAAAAGAAAGCCAACTAGACAAGTGGATGTAAAATGATAAAATAACAATGCCATGTGGCATTATAGGACAGCCTCTAGCGCTATAGTTTCACCAAAAAAAAAAAAGAGATAAAATGGCCACACAAACAATACCAGTTGCACTCTCCGCCCAGAAGACGGAAAATCGAGCCTCACGGAGCACAATCCCACATTAAAGATAAGGTTTTTGCAAAAACCCAGAATTTCATTTTCTTCAAGTCTCATATTCATTCAAAAAAGTAGCGAAGGGATTTATTCATTTGATTTTGGGGATAGTGAAAAGAGTGTGCGTTTGTTATCTGGGATGAGCATTGAAGCAAAACGAAGGGTGAAAGGAAAAAGGGTTTTTTTTCTTTCTGTGTAGTGTTTTTGTGACTGCATCTGCATGAGTTGGGCAAGACTCAGCTGGTTCTTCAAGTTTGGGAGCTTGAAGTTTTACAAGCAGAAGCAACTATGGCTATTGCTACGGCCACCCTCTCTCTCCATTTCAGCAAATTCTCCATTCTTCAAGCTCATTCGTCGTCGCCGAAGCCTTCCTCTCGAATACGCCATCGCTTCCCTTCTTGCCGATGGTTGAACCTTAATCACCCTTGTGCCCCTCACAGGTCAGGTTCTGATGTTGTTCTTGTTCCTGAGTAATAAAAAATTCAAATTTGGACTCTTTGAGGTAATGGTTATTTGTTATCTCTTTTTCTGTCCTTTGTTACAGACTTGCTTGTTTTGGTTCCAAATGTTCAATAATCGATACTGGTATCCATTTGGATCATGTTACGAAGGATGAGGATCAGGGTAATGGAGGGTCTTTGGTGGTTGAACCTGAGTGCCCGGTGCCAATTGTTAAACTGAAATCTGATATTCTCGAGACTGAGTCTTTGAACCTACTAACCGAAGCCACATTTGTAGATACTCTCTTGACAGCATTGCCTGTAGGTTATTTTCCTTATTTTAGGGTTTGTTAAGCATTGCCTCACTGTTTCTTATCTTTTTTTATGGTGTGCTTCACAGGTTTTGTCCGAAGAGGAGCAACATGCCCTTGCAGCTACTCCAGCCCACCCAGCTGGGTTACATGGTGGGATATTTCTCAACCTTAACAACTCCAACCATAGTTTGTTCTTTTTTGACAATGTTGTCATAGTTCTATTACTGATTTTTGTATTGACTTTATTCAACTGGAGTTTTCTTTGGGGGATAAGATAAAAACTTATAACAGACTAACACTACTACACTTTTATTTTGGGGTGTTTAGTTGCTTTGTAGGTAAATGTGATGCTCTTTATACAATGTAAAACTCAGTCCTTCTTGCTTGTTGGAAAATGGGTCTCTTCCCCCCTCCCGCAATTAAGCACTAGGTTGAACCAAAATCCGCCAATTTACTCTTGGAATGGAAAGAATTAAAAAGCCTTTCCAATGCACCGAGTGGAATCAATTGATATTAGCATGGCAGGTCTTTGTTTTCATGATTATTTTTTAATGCTGAAATTCTTATCTTATTCCGTGTCTTTTGCCATCTATATTAATTGATGACTGTGAGGTTGAATCATTTGAGCAGCTCTTAACTTGAAGGTTATATATTTTCAGTTTTCTATGGTAGTTGCATAGCTGCTAATATAGTGGAGCAGCTTTGGAATTTTGCTTGGCCTTCTGCCATTGCCTTGATTCATCCAAGCCTTTTGCCAGTTGCTGTGATGGGTTTCTTCACCAAAGTGGCTATAATTGTTGGTGGTCCCTTGGTTGGCAAAGTTATGGACCATTTTCCCAGAGTACCTGCATATAATTGCTTAACTATCATTCAGGCAAGTTGTTTGATAAGCAATATAGAGTCAAGCAGGATATAGCTCTCTTTCCTAAAACGATCACTCTTTTATTTTCAGGCAGCTGCTCAGTTGTTATCTGCAGCAATGATTATTCATGCCCATTCTGTGCGTCCTACTTCAGTGTCTACTTTGCTTGTACGTCCATGGTTTGTCATATTGGTTTCAGCTGGGGCTATTGAGAGGCTATGTGGTGTAGCTTTGGGGGTTGCAAATGAGCGTGACTGGGTTGTGTTGGTATTGTCATTCAGAGCTTCCCCTGTTCTCTTGACATGTACTTTGTTACTTAGAAAAATTGTGTTAAAATAAATCTTGTTCTGATCCTTGGTGGTTTCTTTCTACAGCTGGCAGGAGTGAATAGGCCGATTGCACTTGCGCAGGCAAATGCAGTTCTGAATCGAATTGATCTCCTGTGTGAGGTATTTGCTTGTTTAATTTTTTATATTTACATTAAGTTGATGTCAGGGTCAGAAAGTTCTAGTTTGTTAGTTAGTAGTTATAATGGTTAGTTAGTTAGATAGCTATGTTAGGCAGTTAAAGAGAACGGATGCCCATTACAACTGAGCCACTGGTCTGTTTTTACCAAAACTAACCAATCTGAATTGTCTCTTCTACCTTTTCCTGCTATATAAATTGATTCTCTAACTCTAACAACTTGAACCACTCCACATAGCTATTCTAACTAACTAATATTCTCTAACCCTAACAGTTAATTAGCTAGCTTATATGTTTCTCTGCTTACAGAGCATAATGTCCATTTTCCAGTTAAATGAAATATTCATAAACTGTCATATTAAGTGTCAGTTATAGTAGCTGTGTTTAGGAAACTTACGAGTTGCTCATTCGCAGATAGTTGGGGCGTTGCTGTTTGGAGTCCTTCTTTCTAAATTTCATCCTGTAACCTGCTTGAAATTCGCTTCTGGCTTAATGATGGGGTGTCTGCCTGTTACAGTAATTTCTCTGCCTTTCTTCTTGTTCCATTTCTTCCATAAGTTGGAAGATGTTTTCGTTTTCATTCCCCATTCTCAATTTGCAGATTGTTTTCACTTGTTTAGCCAACAAGCTTTCTACTGGTGTTCTTGACCGGCCTAAACCTTCACAGACCTGTTGTAGAACATTCAGTGAAGATTCTGTACCAGATGCTGATAGTATCGGTACTATTTAAACTGATCTTTCTTTAGAGAATCATCTCATCGTCTGGACATTTTAATTTTAAATATACCTACTTCTATGTGTTGGCAAACCAGTGCTAAAAGGTCTGGAAGCCATCAAGCTTGGCTGGAAGGAGTATCTTGGGCAGCCAGTTCTTCCTGCTAGTCTTGCATGGGTGCTTCTCTACTTCAATGTTGTTCTTACACCAGGCAGTTTGATGACAGCATTTTTAACACAGCGTGGTATGTGAAAATTTCCTCTATGGTACCTTGTTTATTTGGGAAACTTCTTTCACTTCTAACAGATCATTTGTTGCGGTGAAGAATATAGTGAAGCACCTGATTTCAAGTTTTTTGAAAGCAGCTGCTGTCGTAATTGACCAAGAGGGTTTTTTTAATTTTTATTTTTCATTGTCAAATCTTTCATACACTATTAGCTTGGACTAACAGTCTATGCCTCTCTTTTTTTCCTGTAGTTATTCTTTTCAATGATAACACTCATAGTCCAGGATAAATTGTATTTTTCCAAAAAAAAAAATTGAATTGATGTTTTCCGTAGTATAAAGTTCTGATTTAAACTGAGTGTTGTGGCAAACAGTTAAAAAGACAGAAGGGAAAAGGGAATAGATTTTGATGTAAGGTTTATTGTTGTATCTCCACTTCAATTTGGTTCCCTTAAATCATTCTATACCATATTTAAACCAATAACTCAATGTCATTCTGTAACTTCTTTTATCTTTCCTTTTGATTATATTTTGGGGGTGGGGGATTATTTTTTGGTTCTTATCCTAAGTCCAGGATAATTTTTTGACTGGTCTGCAGGCTTACATCCATCTATCATTGGAGGATTCAGCGGAATGTGTGCTTTAATGGGTGTTGCAGCAACATTTGTGTCGTCAACTCTGGTCAAGCAATTTGGCATTTTAAAGGTTTCTTGTTCATCTTTTTTTTTTTTTTTTTTTTAATTTTGCAGATGGGAAAGTATGACAACTTATTTTATGAGATTATTGAAAAAATTACCCTTTTCCAGGCTGGGGCAGTTGGTTTGGTGTTTCAAGCTTTACTTCTCAGCATGGCTGTTGCTGTATATTGGAGTGGATCCATTTCTCATCAGAGCCCTCTTCTTATTTTCTTGTTTCTGATTGTAAGTCACTAAAAAAAATATATATTTTGTCACTGATCATTGATGTTGAAGCTTATAAATTAGAATGGCCTAAATCATGGCATTTGGGGTAGATCTGATAGGGATCCAAGTTCAGCTTATACCAAGTTAGTGACCTAAACTGTGATATTGAATGTTCAAGGTATTCAGCCTAATGATGCTTTTTAACTACTGATTAGATCCTTTAAACTCTTAATTTAAAATGCACGTGCTTAACTTGTTGAACATAAGTTGTCTGGACCTTTGTTGTTTTACTAAGAGGACAGAATTTTTCTACTGAACAAAGTTGCAATGGGTCATTGTAATTGAATATTTGTTAAAATAGCGAAAGCTTTTTGTATGAGGAAATAACAACTGTGAGATGTCGCAAATTGCACAGTTTATTCATTTTGGAAATTTTCAAACTTGGATTTTTGACGTGAAATTAGTTCGTCAAATTTGTTCACTTTGAATTTTTGTGCATAAACTGCTGTGCTTGTGTGTGCGCAGATTATGTCACGGTTAGGACACATGTCATATGATGTTGTAGGGGCTCAGATTATCCAAACCGGGATCCCATCATCTAAAGCGAATCTCATTGGGACGACAGAGGTTGCTGTTGCTAGTTTGGCAGAGTCTGTAATGCTGGGTGTTGCAATAATTGCAAATGATCCCTCTCATTTTGGATGTTTGGCAATGTTGTCTCTTCTATCAGTGGTTGGTGCAGCATGGATGTTCTGTAGATGGTTATTGAATCCAACAGATGAACAAAAAAGCCTTTTTTCCTATGATCCTCAGTTTTGATAGTTATGTGAGTATTCCTTGTATTAATAATAATTCATGGTTTACTAGCACATTTTTCTATCTGACCTGTTCTCTTGTAATTTAAAAATGGGAAAACATTTTCTCATGTTGCATGAAAATTCAATTCTCATGTTGTGACCCTTCGATTTGCGTGCAAAGCTTTTTTTTTCTTTTTTAATAAATGTCTTGTAATTTAAAAATCAAATCCCTTTAAAAATATATCAAAAATGCCCTTTTTTTCTTAGCATCACCAACTTTGGTATTAGGTATCCCTTGTATTAGTAGTTCATTCATTGCTAGTGGCTGAATATGAGGGTTTTATTAGTGTTAATAACAGTCTTAGAAAGGTACAGAAGATAAGTCACTTGCATTAGTCTAGTAGTAAGGAATTTGGATAGTTTGCATAAGGTCCTAGGTTCAAATCTCAAATGTATTTAAAAAAGGGATAAGTTATTCTACCTATCATTTTTTCTGCCTGCTTTTGCCTACCACTCTCCAATATCGTTTGATCATAATCTTAATTATCATTTATCTTTCTCTCTTCTCTTTAGATTCTGATATAATGGTATTGGAGATTTGGTAGGCAAACGTAGACAAAAAAATGGTAGGTAAAATAACCTATCCCTTAAAAAAAAAAAGTTAGAGAAGATTAGTTCCATAGTTATCAAATGCAGATTGCGGCATGTTGCGGCCAACTCCGAAAAATGCTAGTGTTATAGCGGGTTGTGGTTGCGGAAATAGCGGAATAGATATATGATAGAAATAATGACAAAAAGAAACATTTTTTAAAGGCAGGGATAACATAAGTGACAGAAAGAGACGCGGATAGACTAAAAACCCTTAAAAAAAATTCTTACACATTTAAATTTAGGACAAAATTGATATTTTGCCTTATGACAGCAATATGACCGCAAATGTGATCGCAATGGCCGCTATTGCGTTCTGGTATAGCGCGATGCGGTTTCTTGCGGCGAGGCACCGCAACGTCCATACGGCGCTGCTCGCGGCACTATTGCGGCACAATTAACTAGTTCTTCAAAATATTCAATAAATTGGTTGATGTGGACAGCAACGGATCCAGTTCTGTGAATTCTAATGGTGCTTTCATTATCTCAACAGTGGCCTAACAATATTTTATCTAACCAGTAACTTGTGTTTGTGCAGTTGTTCCATTAGCTGCTTTAGTGCAAAGGCTGTTCGATGTGGACAAGACCAATATATATATTGAAAAAAATTATCGTCGTGGGGGTGATTATCCACTTAATACAGGAGCCTGAGGCGCTTTCTTATCACCTGATTAATGATATTCATTGTATGGACGAATAAGATGGCTTTACCTGTAATCATGTAAATGTGTAACATGCCTTCGTTACCTTACAAAATTGAATTAGCTAGGTGTCTAGGTCCGACACGTACAAACTTTTTGTGTAAAGCATTTATTGATTTTTGAATTCTTTTCCGGTGTTTTTAATTGGACACACATGTTGCGGTGATTCTGATTGAGTTTAATATTTCGAAACGGAATCTCTGGGTATACTGTTATTATAGCTTGTATATTACTGGAATATTTATATTTTTATGGGATTGGATGTTATGTCTATTTCTTTTCATATTATTTTATCTAGTTTTTTTTTACACTTTGATTACAATCTCAACAAATACTGAAAGGACAGGAAGATGGTAAGAGTTGGTTGAGAGTGTGATATAAAGGTGTTGAGAAAAGTAGATAAAGGAAATATAATATTTGTTATGAATCTATACCAGAGTTACACGTTATATAAAGCCTAAATAATGAGCAATGGAAAGAGAAAATCAATATAATATATGGAAAGGATCAATGTTAGAGGAGGTTTCATAGGTTTAGAATTTCACTATCTATAAGTAATTTCTATAAAAAAAAAGATAAAGATTATAAGTATGGACATTTTTTTCCTATATTGTTACTGTGTATGCTCATTATCTCTTTGGCTAAAGTTATTGTTATTCGTGCACAGTGATCTGTTTCTCTCAAAGATATCTAGTCCATATATATTTGAGATGACACTTAGATCCAAGATTAATCCATTTTGTTCTTGGGACAGAACAATATCTTTATCTATTTCTATATCTTATTACCAACTTTGTTATTTTTAAATCAAAATCAAATTAATAATTCTTAATTGATATTATTTTATAACCATTGATTTGATTTTGATCTAATAATAATAAAGTCATTAGATATAACACATTCCTTTCTATCGATACCATTAAATTAAAATCTTAACAAACATTTTCTTTTCTCTCTCTTCATTATTGGTTAAGATTGTGAAGAGAAAGTACAGTAGGTAAATAAAATAATAATAAGCATGTATTCTACCTTATCATTTTAATAATAATTTTTCATTTTGAATTCAATTCTGATTTCTTTTATCAAAAAAAATATTTTTAATTTAATTATACATATAGTTTTAAATATCTTTTATTTTAAGACGTGTGGGGGAAAAAAAGCTCTTTTCTTCCTCCCAAGCAAAAACACTACAGTATCTTCCTAATGGCCTAGATTCTCCTGGGAAGATATCTATTCATAAAGTGTCCAATATAGCTTCCATGTAGTTACATTCACTTTGACAATAGTTGTCTCAATCAGATTATTTTTTTTACTATATTTTTCTGTGTCTTCTTTTTCTTTTCATGGAAAGTTGCCAGTCCATGTTTACAATTATTTAGAATGGAATAGAAAAAGGTGCATTCCAATGTTTACTGTTCACTTGTTTTTTCCTAACATAAATAAACACATTACATACTGCGATTTTTGTAAGCTTTTTCCCAGATTTTAAGAATATGTGCCATACACACCTGTGGTGATGTTAGGGTGCAGAACTATCATGAATTAAAAAAATCTTTGAAACAAATAAAAAAAATGAAAATTACTTCGTTTTTTGTTTATATAAAATAACAAAAAATAATTTATAAATGTTACTGTCACAGGAAATCGTTGATTTCCGCCAATCAACGGTTATCATTTTTCAAATCAAACTCATTAATTAATTATTAATTTTAAAAAATAATAACTGTTTATTGATGGAAATCAACGGTTAAGATATGGTAGTACTATTGGTAGTAACATTATTTGATTGTCACAATATCCTATCTCTTATATAAATAAATAAAAAATGATGTCCAGCTTAAATGGGCTTTGTAAGTAATAGGCATAAGGCCCAAACTTGTTTAGGTTTGAGAGTTTCTCGATGAAAAAGCAAATAGGGCGCGCCGTGTTGACGCCGTTACGTATCAATGTGGTATATAATATAATTATTGGTGAGTTGGCGTCGCGAACAAGAACATGTTATCAGTGAACGGCACGTAACCGTCACGCTGGGCCCCTTCTTCCGAGAACAGAATCACGTACTAGACCAATGTTCAATAGTGCTATGATCTATTTCCAAAAATAAAAATAAAAAATAGTGCTATGGTCTTCGCATGGCATCTTTGGATTATAGTGTTCAGTGTTAATGCTCGAAGGCGTGCAAATTAAGTTTATGTATAAATAATGCTCTGCTGTTTTAGATTTTGCTGATCGTAAAGGAAAATTTAACAGAAAGAATAATTAATTGCTTTTACTTTATGTATTTGAGATGCGTGTTTCTTTTAATCTCAACTTTCTAAATTGAGAACCAGTAGGGTTAACCTAATGGTGTTGCATGTATTTAGTTTCCGGTTCGATTCCTATGTAATGTAATGTTAAAAACAATTATAAATTGAAATGAACATCATGTCATATTAAAATAATGGGTTTTATAATTCTCATATCGAAGGAGAATTGAAATCTCATGTTGCAGAGATAAAAAATATGATGGATCCATGTATTAAAAAAATTGTATGTAGGACCCATGTCAACACGGAAACCGAAAGATGTGTAGAAAAATTTTAAATCTCATGTTAAATGAGAATTATAAAATCCTAAAATAATATCAGATAACCCAATGAGTGGCAACATAGACGAAACGGAATAGATAAGGAGAGGATATGTGGAGTTCAATTCCCAACACAAACTTACTAAGCTCCTAATTAAATTAATCTTATAGGTAGCTCAAACAACTTTAATTAATTCACCTCAATAAATAATTAGAATTTATATATATATATATATATATATATATATATATATATATATCTTTTTATTACTGTTGGATTATAATATTTTTTCTTTTTCTCTCTCCTCACTTCTTCGCACACCCTTTCTCTCTCCTCCCCTACACATCCGAGACATCTTGTATGCTTCTGTTAACTTCCTCATCTGAATATTGATGTAGGTAAGATATCTTATGTTGGTGAAATAAAATAATATGAGGGGCCCACAAATGATTGGAGAGAAAAAAAAAAGTAGAACTCACATTTGTTATGTGTGTAGAAAAATGAGTTACTTCATGTTAAATGGGATAAATATAACCATATATATATATATATATATATATATATATATATATATATATATATATATATATATATAAATTTGGGTTTTATTAGTCTCGTTTAACATAAGATAGTTATCTTATGTTGTAGAGAGAAAATAGGTGGGTCCCACCATTACAAGAAAAAAGAAAAAAAGAAAAAGGCGGAGTACCAAAATTGAAATGAGAGAAAATGAAAAATGATATCTCATATAAAAGGAGAATAATATTTCACTATAAATTTATATCAGATAAACAACACAAGATTGTTTATATCAGATAAACCACACAAGATCATTATGAGGTTGTCTTGCTATGCTTTCCGGAAAAAAAATATTTATAAATTTTTTTTTGCAAATTATGTTACATACTTCTCGAAGTCTGGAAGTATTAGTTTAGGTGAAATTAAAAGAATAAATAAACTTTCACAAAAAAAAATAATAATAAAATAAACAGTTTTGGTGTTCAAAATTAGGTTTTTATCACTTTTTCAGGGAGTGTTCATTGTGACTTTATTTTTTCCTTTATTTATTATCACTTTTTATTATTAACATTATTTGCATTTTTCAAAATATCATTTATTAAATATATGTACTAAACTAATATCTTATTGTTATTTTTATACTTGTATAAAATTTTAATTATTAGTTATAATAATAAATTTTGAATATAAAAATTATTTTTCTATCTATAATATTATTATTTTATAATTTAACCCACGTTAATTTTTAAGAATAATAATTAAAGCAACAAGAATTAAAAAAGTTCGCAGAGCCAGGAGTTTTTAAGACCCGGATATCAAAATAAGCATCTCTAATGTCTTTATTGAAATGGTACTGGCGGAGCGGGCTCAAATTTGAGCCCGGAACAAAAAAAAAAACAAAAAAAAAAATCAATTATTATTTTTATACAATTATAAAATGATGTTGTCCTAAATATATATATATATATATGGGACAGGATATTCTTACACCGGTGTAAGAGTTAGAAATTTTATATTCAATCTTGACCATTGATCCAGTTATATCCAATGGCTCACGTTACTACAAAATTTGAGCCCTTAGATATATGTGAGATTAACGGATAAAATTAAGAGTGTAACTACACTCGTGTAAAATGATCCTAACCCTATATATAGGGGCAGGATATTCTTATACCGGTGTAAAAATTAGAAGTCTTACACTCAATCTTGACCATTGATCCCCTTATATCCAATGACTCACATTACTAAAAAAAATTAGAGCCCTTATATATAAGTGAGATCAACGGACAAGATCTTATAACCCATATATATATTATTTAACCTATTCAAACATATTTATTCGAATACAATTTTTTATCACTCAAACTTAAATTTATTTATTTTTTAATGCAGGAAAGCGGAACCAAAGACCCAAACAAAAGGTCAAAGAGAAATAATTCTATTTGGAATCATGACATTTTTCTAAGGAAAAACTAATCTCCATTTCCAATATAGTTTGCCTTATTTGTCTTAGTGCTCCTTTCTCCACTTTCCTAAACCCTAAACAACAAAATCCTAATTTGAGTGTTTTTTTATTTTCTTTATAAAACCAGATTAAAAAAATCATTCGGACTTTTTGAGGTAAACAGCACCATCCCAATTCCCAAAACTTAAAGAATTTTCACAACACAAAGCACCACACTTCCCCAAAGAACCTTGAAAATAGACATTTCTAGATCTACATCCCACTCGAGACTCGGGTGAACGGGATAGAAGATCAAACAGAGCAAAAAATATTAAAGGCTTCACCCTCCATCAATCCCTATATATCATATTAATGGGTTTTATAATTCTCATTCAATATGAGAATTACAATTTTCCTACACATCATTCGATTTTCGTGCTGACTTGGTTTCTACATATTTTTTTTTTCAACACATTTTTCTCACATGTTTTTTATGTGTGTACAATACAGATTTAAATCCTCCTTAACATGAGAATTATAAAACTCATTAATTAATTATAAAAAAAAAAAACCATGTTTGTTTTGGAAACTGAATTTCCCTGTCTAACCTAGCTATATTATCATGTGGCAAAGGACCTCAAACCCAAAACTGCTTCCTCATCATTTCCAACAACCCAAATGCCCCCACACTCCATCATTTTCATTTTG
The DNA here is from genome assembly GCA_032173675.1 of Gastrolobium villosum. Taxonomy (NCBI): domain Eukaryota; kingdom Viridiplantae; phylum Streptophyta; class Magnoliopsida; order Fabales; family Fabaceae; genus Gastrolobium; species Gastrolobium villosum. Next base: position 107,692 of record JAVKPL010000418.1, read on the forward strand.
ATAAAGTATGAAAAGCAAGAAACCTTGGTACAAATTGTTATTTTTTTTATAGAAGCCAAGATTAAACATGCAACTTAATATAATTTATTCAAATTTCTCACTATTAGATCAATTCGTAATTTAATATAATCTATCCAAATTCCTCATTATTAGATCAATTCTAATGATTTGTCGGTACAAAAAAAATTGTACGGTTTCTCATAGGAATTATTTTATTACGATAGAAAAGCGTATGACACCCATGTGAAATTATGGAAAGAAAAGAGAGAATATAAAAAATATGAATTCCACATATTTTTATATATGTATAAAAGATGAAATTATCTCCTATGATATAAAAAATATTAATGAAAAATGAACTTACGTAAAACACTCTCTCTCTTTCCCTTCAACAGTCACATTCCATGATTTTACATCACTAGTTAATGTTCGTCAAGCTTATCCAACCAAGCAGCTCATAGTATGTTTCTAATGTAACATTAGTGTCTCAGTATGTTTCTATATATGATGATGTATGCTGGTCCTATCCCATCATGTCAATATTAAGAACCGGCATTCTTCATTTATTTACATAAAAAATTGTTATCGGTTCCAACACCATGCAATGTAAATGATGTAACATTTTATAAGAAATTTAAAAAGTTTAATATGGAGGGAAATAAAAATAATAATAATAATGTTGTTTTCACAACAACTATCTGTTGCTGTTGGTTGCCAGTGATTTGGACTTGAAAGCGCCCATCTTTTCATGTCTATTGATATTGATAGTTGATACATCACTTGGCTGGTTGATGTCCTCTTTTGACTCTCTCTTTCTATAGTACTCTTCACCCTGTTTCTTCATCGTTGTCAAGCACTGTGTTCAAGTATTACTTCAAAGTTCGAGTAAACACAAAGAGTTAGAGAGAGAAAAAAGCTTAGAAAGATGTGGTCTTTGGTTGCTGAAACACCGAAGAAGAAAGCAATGTGGTTGTATCCAAAGGTTTTGGGTTTTAATCCTTCTGAAAGATGGGGTCACACTGCTTGCTTCTCTGGGGGGCTTATGTATGTCTTTGGGGTATGAATTTAATCCTTTTTATTTAATGTTTTTTTTTTTTTGTTTTTTTTTCTTCCTAGTACTTACTTTTAAGTAGTTTCTGAATCCTATGTAAGGACTATGAAAGTGCTTGTTACTTGATTATCTTCATTAATGATGTCTGAACTTCTCATTAGTTTCTGGTCTCCTGGGAATTTCACAAGTTCCTAGTACTTCTTTCTCAACTTCTCTTGTTTATAGCTATCTTTGGTTAATGACCAAAACACTTTCTTCTCTGAATTTTAGTTTTTTCCTAATTTCTCCTATCACACATATTTCTTAGAGACAATTAACTGAATTCATTTTTCTTTCTTTAATTAGTGGGACAATATGTGTTTGTTTGAATATCATCTTTCTGCTTACTTAATATAGCAATATTCATATTTTCGTTCTTCTCCTCCCTGCTTCATGTTTCTCAATTTAAAAAAACATGCACTTAAAAAAAGAAACATGTCTTTGTAACATGAGAATCTCTACCTCAGTTCATTACTTAATCTGCTGTCACTTCACTATCTTTTGAAAACTCTTGTTGAGCACAATTAACCTTAAAGAAATTAACAACTTCTTTCTTTATCTTTTAAAAGAAATTCTTAGATAACAAGATGATGGTAATAGTTTAGTAGCTATTGAGAAAATGCATGAACATAATTCTCATTTCCTTTCTAATGCTTCACACGTGTATTTTTGAAAATTTTCTGTATTTTTTTTTTACTAATTATTGTGTGTCTTTACTCATTTCAGGGCTGTTGTGGGGGACTGCATTTCAGCGATGTTTTGTGTTTGGACCTTGACAAAATGGATTGGTGCAAGCTTGTTACAACGGGTGAAAAGCCAGGACCTAGAGATAGCCATAGTGCTGTTCTTGTAGGGCATAATAAGATGATAGTGTTTGGTGGAACAAATGGGTTCATGAAGGTGAATGACACTCACATACTGGATCTCATCACCAAAGAATGGGTTCGTCCTAAATGTGAAGGGATTCCTCCTTCTCCAAGGGAAAGTCACACTGCCACTCTCGTTGGTGATGAAAGATTAGTGATTTTTGGTGGTAGTGGTGAAGGTGAAGCAAACTATTTAAATGATTTGCATATTCTAGACCTTCGAACCATGAGATGGAGTTCTCCTGATGTCAAAGGTGATTTGCCTGTGCCAAGGGACAGTCACAGTACTCTTGCAATTGGGAGCAAACTTATTGTGTATGGTGGAGATTGTGGTGATCAGTATCATGGTGATGTTAATATGCTTGATTTGGAAACAATGACTTGGTCAAAGGTATGGTCTTCTCTAATTCTTTCTGATCATATTCATGGGACTTAAATAATGGTTTTATTTGCATTTTAATGACAGTTGAAAATTCAAGGTTCTTCACCAGGTGTCAGGGCTGGTCATACTGCGGTGAATATTGGAACCAAGGCGAGTTTTCTAATTAGTTTATATTCAGATATATAAAACCATTAATGTAGTCTCACCTAAAAATTTAAGTTTTTGGGTTGGATTGGTTCTTTACATAAATAGAAAGGCTATTCGTGATCCTCACAAATTCAAAAAAGTGGAATTTCTTTGTTCGCACAGGTAGGTAGGCATGTGCATTGTCCACCCTTCAAGGCCAATGGCTCTCGTGTGAGGGGGCGTGTTGAGATATATAAAACCATTAATGTAGCCTCACATAGCAACTTAAGCTTTTAGGTTGAATTGGTTCTTTACAGTTTCATCATGACTTGGTCATTACTTAATATATGGTACTATTTTTTGAGGTTATGAACTAAGTATATGAACTCTTTCATTGATTTACAGGTCTACATCATTGGAGGGGTTGGAGATAAACGTTATTATAATGATATATGGGTCTTTGATATCTGCACTTGTTCGTGGACTCAACTTGATATACGTGGTCAACAGCCACAAGGGCGGTTTTCTCATACAGCTGTTGTTACAGACATGGATATTGTCATATATGGCGGGTTGGTTTTTGTCAAATTAACTACTCACTTTTTCTTAATCAATGTCCCAACAATGCTCATTTCGTTTTCTATTTCCTTAAGCTTGTGAAATTTTCATTGTGGTAACATGCTTTTGTCTTATAGCAGGTGTGGGGAAGATGAGCGTCCTCTGAATGAATTGTTAGTATTGCAGCTTGGAGCAGAACATCCTAATGGACGTTACAACATTTCCATGTGCAAGGTTTTTGGAACTTATTGTAATCAAGAAAAGAGGGTAATCCCAGGAGGAGCAGATATCAACTTGGTACAAAAGTTCATATAGCAATGTTGTTTATAAGTACTTGTTCATATAATTAAAAGATAAAAAACTAACAATGTTTTTGAAGCAGAAAACTCCACTTATGGGGAAGAATATGGAAGTTTTAGGAAAATGCGCTTATGAAGTTGTATCTGAAAAAGCTCAACCTTATTTTTGTGATTCAGGTGTGTTAGAACTTCTTAACTTCAGTTTTATGTGCAAAAGGAGACTCAAGGATTGAGTGAAAAATTGAAATTCTATGCAGGTACTTCACGACAGAAGAGGAGGAGAATTGCTGCTGCAAAGGTGTGGGATGTTGAATCAGAACAAGAAGAACATTCTCTTTCACTGTCACAGCATTCATCTCCTTCTCAATCTGATCAAGAACAAACCCCAGGTCAAAAAGTCAATGCTTCTGTCATGGATTCTCAGCGGTATCATCGGTTCAAACAGATTAACAAAATTCCAAGCAATGGCCAACTTGACAATGTCTCAAGTAACAGGAGAGTTTGGAAGAATATAACACAAAGAAGTCAACAAGATCTTCTTCTCCTTGAAGAACAACCAAAACAAGAACAGTATATTCTTGTTGATGAGGATAGAAAAGTAGCTCCACACCAAGCTATAGAGCAGAAGCACCAGCACCTGGTGGATCCTTTGCTTTCAAATTTTCTGCTGAAGTTTTTTTTTTTTTTTTTTTTTTTTTACCATTTTTTGATTCTTAGTTACTTATTATTTCACTGTGAATTTTGAATCCTAGGTTGGTGCTGAAGTTAGAGGGAAAGTAGATGGTGCCTTTGATTCAGGTTTGCTGATGACTGCATCTGTGAATGGAAGAATTTTCAGAGGGGTCTTATTTGCACCAGTAAGCTTTTGAACTTTGCCACCATAATATATCACATTTTTCATTGTAGTGCAAGTGATGTAACCACAGTTTATGTAACAAACAAATGTATCAGGGATCAGGAGTAGTCTCCACCAATGTTGACCCAAATTGTTCTTTATCATGTTCATTTCCCTCCACTCAACCATCTATGAACTCAAATCATGTGGACTATTTGAGGGATTCCCAGCAAGTAACTACTTGTGCGCGCGCAGAGCAATGCCATGGCTTCCGGCAACCTCTTATGGCTAGACCAACTCCAATCATGAGAGGCACTACTGCTTCTTTAGCCAAAGAGAATAAAATCAGGGGTGACCTTCAAGGGTTGGTTTTGACACTTGGAGGGCCTGCTAGTGGCAACCATGCTTGATCCTGAGGTGAATTATTGAGGATGGCTAATAAAGTTCATGTAAATTTTGGAAATAATCCATTGCAGTTTAAGTGGTTATGTATTTCCTGGTATCAACCATAAGTTGTGTAATATTTTATTTTCACTTTTCATAATTCCTGTTTGCTTAGTGCTTACCATACAATGTTTGATTATGCATTAACAAGATATTTTCCTTCTAGTGGTCTAATGTTTGGATGATTTCACAAATATTCAAGTTGCCCTTGAGGTGGTCTAAATTTAGCAGCAATTGAAATATTAATACCAATTGGTGATTTGTTTTTACAATTACCACAATATTTTCAGTTTAAACACAAAATACAATCAACCACTTAGCACTATTTGAGACTTTCATTATTTAACCATATGGTACGAGTTCTCCCACCTTCATTCATTGCAACAATAGTTTCGTGATTAAACTTACAAGGACGTTACAGTAACATACAGGTGCTCAACACAGTTTCTCTAAAGAAAAGAATAGTACAAATGATTAAGCGAATTTCACCACTTATAGCTGATTTTAAGATAGTTTTTGCTTATGTAGTTATTTATTCTTTAATTTTGCTACCTATGAATATATGAAGAGATGACAGTGATAGGTGAAGTCCAAGAAGCACTGTTTCTGTTGCTAATAGAACTTATTTATCTCTTATGTTGGTACACAACTTTCCTACAATCTGTAGTCTCTGAAGAGTGTTTAAGCAAGAAAAATCGTAGAAAACGAAAGAACGTGGAAGGGATTCAGCATATAACACCTATATTTCAAAAAATTTAATCTTCACTTGTGTCTAAGACACTTATAAGCTTATACTATATTATGATATTCGTTAGATTAAGATTAACATTTGATTGAGTTTAATATAAATATTGCAAAATTAATAAATATTATAAGTTTAGTTTAATTTTTTTGTTAAATTATTGAATATTAAATATAATATACATCAACATAAATTAAAAATATTTTTAATATAAATAATATGTCCTAATATATTGAAATCTAACATTTTTTAAAATTATATGAATTCTTCATTAAAGGATATTTTTATTAAAAATATTTATTTTTATCCTATATAATATTATACGTGTCACCTTATTACATAGAGATTGAGCTTATATAATATATTATTTTATACAGAAAACTTGTGTATCTCTTAACTTGTTTAATAGTGTCTTAAGGATGGCTTTGAGTGGCTTCAGTTCCTTGATTATTGTTCTTCAGAGTTTGAGGCATGAACATGATCCTAGCTTAATTCAAAATAGGGGCTATCTCTTATGTTATGTCATAGGAAGTGCATATCTCCTTTGGTTATGTTCACTTCAACTATTATTTTATTTTTCAAGCGATGGTGCCTATCAGTACAAGTGGAGGCTTAAACAGTTGAAAATAGTCACGTGCTGATGCTTGCCGTAGGGTATAGACATAGTGGTTAAAAGAAAAAGATAAAATAGAGTGTCATGTGTCATGTGTCAAGGGTCAAGTGTCAAGTGTCAACTTAAACAGTAAAATCCACGACGTGGTGCAAAGGGAAAGGTACAGAACATACATGCACACCACATATTGCACATGTGCCGGTTGATTGATTCTCTTCTCTCACAGTCTCTCTTAAAATCTTATAATACTGAGACATAATCGAGGGCAGAAAAACAAATTGATGAAGTGATATTCTAAGGTAACAGTGAGAGTAGTAGCAGTGAATCTCGTTCTATTGTAAACACTGCAGAGTCAGAGTCGTGGTACGAAGGATTTTAAGATAGTGGGCCTCACAGTTACGGATTCACACAACAGAAAATTTTCCCCCGTGCATTCCGCGCGACGCTGCCGTTGTGGATCTTCTAATCAGCCTCCTAAAGTAAACTAATCAAAATTCAAATATTGGAATTTTGCAATGTAATTGGAATGTAGACATGGGCCCGCATGGGATACATTTGGGCCAAGCGGGTCAGTATGTATAGTTACACGTGGAAAGATTTCTATGTATGATGTAAGATAAAATTATTACGCTCTAATCTATCACTAAATATTCTTAATAAAAATGCTAATAACTAACTTGATCTATTGTGTTTTTTTTTTTTTTTTGAGCTATAAATTTAGGACGATGGAATTATTGGGTTCATGTTGAAGGTAAGGTATGGGATAATATATCATAAAGAAAAATATTAAAAATCTTATTTATGTTTTTAATATTTATTATTTAAAAAAGGGAAAATAATAAATAATAAAAAAGATGAAAAGTATTGAATTATTTAAAAGTGGTGGTGGAATTGAGTGAATGGAAAGAGGGGAGTGATGGGTGATTGATTGAATGTGTGAGTGATTGATACATTGTGAGTATTTTTTTTATTTTTTTTAAGATTGAGTGGGGAGTGAATGAACATGAAAAAGAAAGTAAAAGAAAAGAAAGGGGCCCTGAGGCTGAGGTGTGAAAGCGTGGATGAGAGGAAAGGGGAGATGCTTCAACTAAACATAAACACACTAGAATTGAAAGGAAAACACAGTGGCAATCATGTTGACAAGACCACTGCACCTCCTTTATACAGACTACAGAACTTGCTCCCGTCATCCACGATCCTGCACTGCCCAGTGCCGTGAGGGCAGGGCCCCCTCATTTTCAGTCTTTTCTTTTCTCTCTGAGGTGTGAATCGTGTTACAACTATCAACCCCCATGGGCCTATACTCATCCCTTGAACTCACATGCTTTCAAGCCCAACCCAAAAGGCATCATTTATCACTTTTTATTCTTTTTTTTAGTACACATTTACTTTTTATTCATTCTTTATCCCTTATGCTCTTTTAAAAAAAATTTAATGGGATAGGTTTTACTTATATATATATTTTTTTTCTTTTTTTCTTACAACCTCTCACATTCACTTTGTTATCATTTCATCAAAATCAAATTAATGTTCTCACTTTATATCATTTTATAACCATTAATTTAATTTTGATCAAATAATAACAAAATTGGTTATAAGAAGTGATAAGAAAAAAAAAGTTGGGAAGTATAACCTCCATTTTTACTACCAATTTTTTTTTTACTATCACTTACTACCTATTTTATATTCATTAGATCAAATTGAATCAACTATTATCACTTGATACAATTTTTCCCTCTCTATGCAGTTACTTCCTCCACTCTCTTATATTTCTCTTTCCATCATGTTTCTATGGTTACAATCGATCATGTCATGTATCACCAAGAACGAGTATCAATTGGCGGGAAATTGTTCTAACTTAATTAGTTGTATCGAATTTGAATTTTGAATATACAAATGTATTAAAACTTGGTGGGAAGAACTTTATTATGCTTATGGTACTACCTGCCTCGAATACGAATTAATTGGCACCTATTGATGATGGGGAGAATATCTTTAATGCCACGGATGCACCAAATTTTCGGTGTATCTTCCATTCCAAGGTTTATAACATACTGTACTAGAGTTTGATCGTTCAGTTTTGCGATTGGAGTTGTCAAGAGAGAATTATTCAGCTCTAAATAGAGGTCGTCGTTTTTCTGCTTTGTTCTGGGCAGTGAAGTTCAGAGAGAGGTTTCTCTTTGGTCAACCGTGCGATTGTCCTCAAAATTGGTCAGTGTGTTCCTCTCTTGTTGTTCTTTAATCTGACCGTTGCGATTTGGGAGTATAAGCTTTTGTTATTTTAGATTAATTTCGGACAGAAACTTAGTCATATATGTATGTCTCTTGCATTTTTTGTACAACTAGTTGTGAAGTTGTTTTGATGGTGCTATAGCTGATTGTAATTGCTTTGGAACCTTTTGTAATCTCACTTTGTTGATAGTGGAGAATTTGGGTGGACTCCGAAATCGGTCCCGTGATTTTTACTCCTCACATTGATGAGGTTTTCCACATTAAAATTGACTTGTGTTGCTTGGTGTTTTTCGTTCATGCATAGTTGTCATTATAAGATTTATTTTGCTTGTTGGAAACCATTCTAAACAGGTCCTGCAAAGGGAGATTGGTGTTTATTTCCCAACAACTGGTATCAGAGCTTGTGTTATTTTTCCCGTTGACTTGTGATTAAATATGGAGGTTAATAGAAGTAGAATGGTAACACTAAATGGTTCAAATTATCATGTATGGAAAGGAAAGATGGAAGATCTTCTTTATGTGAAGGAGTATCACTTGGCTGTCTTTGGTACTGAGAAACCACAAAATAAAACCGAAGAAGAATGGAAGTTGATTCACAGATAAGTTTGTGGTTACATCAGGCAGTGGGTAGATGATAATGTTTTGAATCATATTAGTGATGAGACTCATGCACGGACGATGTGGAACAAGCTTGAACAACTATTTGCAATAAAGACCAGTAATAACAAACTCTTCTTGATTAAGCAGATGATAATGTTGAGGTATCAAGAAGGTACTTCTATGACTGATCACTTGAATAAATTTCAAGGAATTATTCTCCAGTTAGCGGGAATGGGAATCAAGTTTGAAGATGAAGTACAAGGGTTATGGTTGCTTGGTACTTTGCCGGACTCGTGGGAGACGTTTAGAATGTCTTTATCTAATTCAGCCCCTGATGGTATAATCAGCATGGATTTGACGAAAGGTAGTATCTTGAATGAAGAAATTAGAAGAAAGACTCAAGCTTCATCTTCTAAGTCAGAAGTCTTAGTTACAGAAAGAAAGGGGAGAAGTAAAAGCAGAGGTCCGAAGAATAAAGAAAGAGGAAGAAACAAGTCTAACAAGTTTGCTAGTGTTGAGTGTCACTATTGTGGTTTGAAAGGACATATAAAGAAGTATTGCTGGAAAATGAAGAAAGATAATAAACAAGGGAAAATGAAAGATAACAAGAATGATAAAGGTGGTAAAGATGATCGAGTTGCTACTACCACTTCAGACTTTCTCCTTGTTTATGATTGTGATGCCGTTAATCTTTTTGTCATGAGACCAACTGGGTGATAGATAGCGGTGCATCTATTCATGCTACATCTCGCAGGATTTCTTTACATCTTACAAATCCGGTGATTTTGGATTTGTCAAGATGGGCAATGATGGCTTGTCCAATGTAATTGGTGTTGGAGATATGTGCTTGGAGACCAACAATGACACAAGGTTAGTTTTGCATAATGTTAAACATATTACTGATATTCGTTTGAATTTGATCTCTACAGGAAAACTTGACGAAGAGGGATATTGCAACACCTTCAATGATGGTTAGTAGAAGCTCATTAAAGTCTCCATGATTGTGGCTAGAGGCAATAAATGTTCATCCTTGTATGTTACACATGCAAAGATCTTTACAGAGAAAAATAATGCTGTAAAAGATGAAGATACAATGGAGCTATGGCACAAGAGGCTTAGTCACATTAGTGAAAAGGGCTTGACAATGTTAGCCAGTAAAGAGCAACTTCCCGAATTGAAGAAGACACCATTGAAGAAGTGTTCTCATTGCTTACCAGGAAAGCAAAACAGAAGAAGTGTTCTCATTGCTTACCAGGAAAGCAAAACAGAGTCGCATTCAAGAGTTCTCATCCTTCAAGAATGCCTAGTACACTTGACTTGGTATATTATGATGTTTGTGGTCCTATGAAGACAAAAACGCTTGGTGGTGCTCTTTATTTTGTTACCTTCATAGATGATCATTCAAGGAAGATATGTGTTTACACCTTGAAGACAAAAGATCAAGTGTTAGATGTGTTTAAAGAGTTTCAGGCCTCAGTTAAGAGACAAACTGGGAACAAGTTGAAGTGCATCAGAATAGATAATGGAGGAGAGTATACAAGTCCTTTTGATTACTATTGCAGACAACAGGGGATTCGACATCAAAAGACGCCTCCTAAGACACCTCAGTTGAATGGTCTTGCAGAGAGGATGAGCAGGACATTGGTTGAGAAAGTCAGATGCTTACTCTCACAGTCACAATTGCCTATGTCATTTTGGGGTGAGGCTTTGAGCACTGTTGTTCATGTTTTAAATCTCAAACCATGTGTTCTTTTGCAGTTTGATGTTCCAGATAAAGTTTGGACATGCAGGAATCCTTCTTATGATCACTTACGTGTATTTAGGTGCAAGGCTTTTGTGCACATCCCAAAAGATGAAAGATCCAAGCTTGATGTGAAAACATGACAGTGTGTCTTTATTGGTTATGGAAGGATGAGTTTGGCTACAGGTTCTATGATCCAGTAGAGAAGAAGCTTGTAAGAAGCAGAGATGTTGTGTTTATGGAAGATCAGACTATACGGGATATTGAGAAATCAGATATTCCAGTTCCAGAGAGTAGTCATGATTTAATTGACATGGATCCACCTCTTGTTACAGTTGATCCACCGCGGGTTGAAGAATAACATGGTGCAGGTGATTTAGATGGCACAAATGTTCCACTGCCAGTGGAGAATCATGATATTGTTGATGAGCAGTTCCCTCTGCCAGAGACTCCCACAGATGGTACTTCAGATGTTGCATTTAGGAGATCTACTAGAGATCGAGCACCATCCACCAGGTATCCTGCAAGTGAGTATGTGTTGTTGACTGATGCAGGAGAACCAGAATGCTTTAAAGAAGCTATGGAAGATGAGCTCAAGAGTAAGTGGATTGAAGCCATGCAAGAAGAGATGCATTCATTGCATGAGAACCACACATATGAGTTGGTAAAGCTACCTAAAGGTAAGAGAGCTCTGGAAAACAAATTGGTGTATAGGGTGAAGCAAGATGAAGTTACTTCACAGCCCAGGTATAAAGCAAGATTGGTTGTTAAAGGGTTCAGTTAGAAGCAAGGCATTGACTTCAATGAGATTTTTTCTTCAGTTGTGAAAATGTCATCCATTCGAGTGGTTTTAGGCTTAGCTGCTAGCCTAGACTTAGAGATTGAGAAAATGGATGTGAAGACGGCTTTTCTCCATGGTAACTTTGAAGAGGAGATTTATATGGACCAGTCATAGGGTTTCGTAGTGAAAGGAAAGGAAGATTATGTTTGCAAATTGAAGAAAAGTCTTTATGGCTTGAAGCAAGCACCAAGATAGTGGTATAAGAAGTTTGAGTTTGTTATGGGGGAGCAAGGCTACCAAAAGACTAACTCTGATCATTGTGTATTCTTCCAAAAAGTCTCTGATGATGATTTTATCATTTTGTTGCTCTACGTTGATGACATGTTGATTGTTGGTATAAATTCTTCTAGAATTGGCACATTGAATAAGCAACTGAGTGAGTACTTCGCTATAAAGGATTTAGGGCCAACAAAGAAGATTCTTGGCATTCGGATTCATCGAGACAGAAATGATAAGAAGTTGTACTTATCGCAGGAGCAATATATCAAGAAGGTTCTTGATAGATTCAGTATGAGTAATGCTAAAGTGGTTAGTACACCTTTTGCTACCCACTTTAAGCTAAGTGCTCAACATAGCCTTTCTAATGATATGGAGAAGGAAGATATGACTAGAGTGTCATATGCCTCAGCAGTAGGAAGTTTGATGTACGCTATGGTTTGCACCAGACCTGACATAGCCCATGCAGTTGGCATTGTTAGTAGGTTTCTTTCTAATCCAAGAAAGAAGCATTGGAACGCGGTTAAGTGGATTATGAGATATCTTCGTGGCAGTTCCAATTTGAGTCTAAGATTTGGAAATGGCAAGTCTAAGCTTGTTGGTTACACAGATTCATATATGGCAGGTCATGTTGATACTCGCAAGTCTACATCGGGGTATATGATTAAATTTGCAGGTGGTGCGGTTCCTTTGCAATCAAGGTTACAGAAGTGCATTGCACTTTCCACTACAGAGGCGAAGTTCATTGCAGCAACCGAAGCTTGTAAAGAGTTGTTATAGATGAAGAAGTTTTTAAGAGAGATTGGTTTCACTCAGAAGAGATATGTCTTACTTTGTGACAACCAAAGCGCTATACACCTAGCCAAGAACTCTACCTTCGATCAAAGATCCAAACATATTGATGTAAGGTATCATTGGATAAGAGATGTGCTATAAGCTAAAGAAGTTAAGCTTGATAAAGTGCACACCGATGACAATTGTTCGAATATGATGACAAAGGCACTTCCTAGAGATAAGTTTGAATTTTGTCGGCTTGTTGCCGGCATGGATTCTATAACACCTCAAGTATTTAAATGTTTATTTTAATGTAATAATGTGAAATGAAAGTTGGTGGATTAGTGAAAATCCAAGGATTATGGCCAAAAAGGGCAAAAAGGGCAAAATGGTAATTTGCCAACCGTGTGTTAAGAGGCTTAAGTACTGAGTTAGAGATTTCAAATGACAAAAGTAAGGTTGGAAATGGAATCAGGGCGAAAAATTGAGTAAATAGGCAAATTTGGGAAAAATCGATGAATAGTGATTTTTAAGTGTTAAAATACTGAGTTGTGAGTGTACCAATAGGTGTGAAATTTTTATCAATATTTTAGAGAAAGAAAGATATGTTATGGACTGGAAAAATATTTAGATTAAGGATTTGTGATCGGAAATTTTATCGGAGTTAAAGTTAGATCGCGTGTGGGACCCGTGTGACCGAAGTCACTTGGCCCCACCTCCTTTTCTTTCCTTCTTTCTCTCTTTTCCTCTCATCTCTCTCGCGCGCTCTCTGTAGGGAAAGAAGACCAAGACACCATTTTCTTCCCATTTCACCATTTCTTCGTTTCTCCACCGAATCACTTGATTTTGGTGTTGAAATCTATCGTAAACAACCTTCCAAAGCCATTGGTAGCACCTAGAAGCCTTGAATCCATCTCTTTGGCCGCGTTTCAAGCAAAGTCAGATCCGACCCATGTATGTTTTTGGAGATTTCTTGGAGTTTTGAGCTTCAAATGGTTTAGTGAAGCCTTGGAGGTGATCATACTACCCATTGTAAGTATATTTGTGGTCTTTTGATAGTTGATTTCTTAGATCTATGAATATGTGTTCAAAGCTTTGATTTTAGATGTGTGATGATAGAGAGCCCAAATGGAAAAATGCTATTAGATGAAAAGGCCTTAGAATCATGTTTGTAAGCTAGAAATGCTATGTTAAATTTTGGTGAAAAATCTAGGTTTTTAACTTAGGGAATTTTGATGAAAAATGAGTTTTTGTGTAATTGGGATTTGATGATTGTTGTAGGGTGCCTCACACGGTTGGATTTGAGAAAAGTTGATTTGGAGCATACGTTTGGAACGGTGTTGCTCGTGTTAAGGTAAACTCTTGGAACTTGGGTTTAATCCCTAGTGAGCTCCACCACACCTAGAGGAAGGTTGTGGTTGGATTATGTAGTGATGGCATGATGTGTTTGTGTGCTTGTATGCATATTGCTTGTATTTTGTGAAAAATTGTTTGGTCACTGGCCAGTTGACGTGTGTTGGTTTGGACATCCGCTGGGTTCGTCCTACGGGAGAACGCCAGTTGGAGATGCCATGGTGTTGACTCTGAGAGCGACATCAGGATGATCCAAGCGGGGGACGTCCGCCGGATAGGGCTCATGAGGAGTTCCGGTTGGGTATTGCCATGGAGTCTTCTCAACCATGGGAGAGGCGCCAGGACTGTCTCGGGAGTTATATGATGGAGTCCTTGAACACGAATCCATGAGTGGATGTTCTTGGGTGTCTCCAGGTGGATGGTGATATTGTTTTACTTGCATGTCATATTATGTCATTTTGATACATTTTAGTGAGCCATGGAGTGGAGAGAGCCTCTAGCTCCATTGGTTTACTGAGATATATCCGTATATCTCACCCCGTGTTTGGGGGACCACATTTCAGGTCACTATGAGCCGGGAGGAGCTTCGGGCAAGAAGCCCGTATAGTGGACGTTGGATTGGCATGCGGTGCATATGGATTGCATGGCTTTTTGGAGGAGTTTATGGAGTGCACATAGCATACCATTAGTATTATGAGACTTAGGTCATGAACATATTGCATGATGTCATTTTCCATGCTTTTGTTAGTGTTCATGGTCATATGCTAAGTCTTGTTATGTTTTATTATTCATGGCTTGGATAACTGTATATTTTGAGTGAGCATGGGACCTGTCCATTGCCACATTCATAGCCTTGAAGTCTTGATGAGTTATGTTGTAAAAATGGTCCATATTGCATGTAAATGGCCATTATTTTGAGAATGATGTAATTGATGTTAAACTTAAGGAAAATGCATGATGGAAGGGCCTAGAGCCAACATTAGGACATGATTATGTGTTATGCGGAGTACCAAGGGGTTAGGGATGGATTACACACCCTTTTTGGGGCTCAAAACAGCTGTAATCTGTCATTTTGCTGCATAGTAATCGATTACCCAAGCATGGTAATCGATTACCATGCAACAGGGGACGAAAAATTAGCTACTGTCTGCACTGGTAATCGATTACTGGCCTTTGGTAATCGATTACCATGTGAGGTAATCGATTACCCAAAGCTGGTAATCGATTACCAGAACAGAGGAATTGAAAAATTGGCTACTGCCTCATTTTTGACAGGTGGTAATCGATTACCACCCACTGGTAATCGATTACCACAGTGTAATTTTCGAAAATTCAGTTTTTTCTAGACTAAAAGAAAGGGGTATAACTTGATGGGTAGAACTCCAAATGATACGTGGTTTGAAACCACGCGTAGACAACGTAAAGGACTACAACTTGGTAAAAGATGAGAGTAAGATGGTGAGTTAAATGAATTGAATAAAAGGGAAGACTTATGATGTTATAAAGTGTATGATTCCGCAAATGGCATTTACAATTATAGTGTGGTTTTAATTGATTACGGAAAAAGCGTTTATGCAAGAAAAGGAATATGTTAAAAGAAAAAAATTGGCCCGTAATTTAATTAATCTAATCACTGTGATTGTAACTGCGCTTAATATCATAATCAATGTTAACAATACCGGTGTACAACGGGCTGTTACAGATTCCACTTGATGATTGCTGTTTGTAATCTCCCTCATTGGACTGGAGTGGGAGATTTGTTAGACCTTTACCAATTAAAAAGCCAAATGTCCAGCCCAATAAAGAATGCACACCTAGGGTTCCTTTGTGTAGTATGCTTAGCTTCCATTGGAGTGTGTGAGGAGAGCATTTCTGAAGAGAAGAAAGAAGGGAGAGACCAGTCACCAAAACCAGAAAATTCGCAGGTGAAGAGTGGGAGGAGCAGGGTCTGAAGATTCTGTGATATCTCATTCATTTATGGTCTGATTGAGCTGAAATTTTTTAGCACCTTCTCAACTCATGCCTCTTCATATCTACCGGTCATAATCTTGATCGGAGGTCTGCATCAGCAGCAGAAAATTGCATACCCAAGTGATTTGTGTGCAGAGTTCTGCAGAAGGCAGCAAGGTTGCGAGATTCATCTCTCCCAAATGAACCGTTGATCTGAGCTGAAATTTTGGTACAAGGTTTATAACATACTGTACTAGAGTTTGACCGTTCATTTTTGCGATTAGAGCTATCAAGAGGGAATTATTCAGCTCCAAACAGAGGCCGTCATTTTTCTGCTCTATTCTGGGCATTGAATTTCGGAGAGAGGTTTCTCTTTGGTCAACCGTGCGATTGTCCTCAAAATTGGTCAGTGTGTTCATCTCTTGTTGTTCTTTAACATGACCGTTGAGATTTGGGAGTAGACGCTTCTGTTATTTTAGATTAATTTCGGACAAAAGCTTAGTCATATATGTATGTCTCTTGCATTTTTGGCACAACTAGTTGTGAAGTTGTTTTGATGGTGCTATAGCTGATTATAATTGCTTTGGAACCCTTTGTAATCTCACTTTATTGATAGTGGAGAATTTGGGTGGACTCTGAAATCGGTCCCGTGGTTTTTACTCCTCACATTGAGGAGGTTTTCCTTGTTAAAATTGACTTGTGTTGCTTGGTGTTTTTGGTTCATGCATAGTTGTCATTAGAACATTTATTTTGTTTGTTGGAAACCTAAACAAGTCGTGGAAGGGGAAATTGGTGTTTATTTCCCAACAATATTGTGAGTGAAAAATGCACAAAAAAAATTCGGTACATTCGTAGCATTAAAGATATTTTCAACAATGGGATACTAGATGATTTATAAGAAAAAGGTGATAACTGCCTAACTGGGTACTCAAATTTAAAAATAATTAAATGTATTCAAATTTTTTTATGAATTGAATTACGGCGGAAAATGGAAAAGCACTTGTGTCAACTAAAATATATTTTTTCCTGATCAAAATAAGTTAAATATGATTTTTTTTTTTTCCTCTAAATTTTGCCAGGGCCAGGCCTTTAGCAAACAGCAAACAAAATATTGGCCACAATCTAAATGTTTGGGGTCATGGGCTGACCCATTCATAACCATAGCTGTTCGCGAAAGTTCTTTTCAAGGGTTCAGTACCCACTTCGTTTCGCTTGCTATGGTTTATTGCTCTCACCGTTGTTTCTCTGTTGAGTGAAGGGCACTTCCCAACACAGGATGGTATAATCGATTCCTCATGGTGGCATTTGAGCTGGGATTTACGCAATTTTAATAATTTTTTGCTTCTCATTTTTTTTTTCTCTCATTAACAGGATTTCCAGGGATTCTTAAACGACTTGCAGGATTGGGAACTTTCTCAAAAGGACAAAGCACGAAAAATGAAGTCACCAAAGGAAAATGTTGGTAATTTTATCTTACCCTTCAAAACTTGCTATGCAACTTCGTGTTCTACCTTTTGAGTAAACTTCAACAGTCATTACGACTCTTCAATTCAGCCTCTATATGTTGCACATTGTGGATTTTTTATTTTTTGCGGGTGGTATATGAATGGAGGAGCATCAATAACCAAGAATTTACTTTGTTTTACTAATTCCTCCAACTTTCAAATGGTTGTGTTTGGTGATGCTGTTTTGTAATTTGTGCAGATTTTCGTCTTTTTTTTATAAGGATATTAGTTAACCTGTTTCAGTTCGTTTCTCACTATTATAGTACAGAGGAAAAGTAAACTTTGTGATTATACTTTTTGAAATCAGTAAAAATTTAAAAAAATAAAAACAAAATCAGTATATTAGTTAACCCCTTTTTCTTGAACATATTGCCTGTAGCATGTGTGTATGTGCCTGTGTATGTGCGGATGAATTAATATATTTGTGATGAATAATATTCTGATGGCAATTCAAAGGGTTCATCTTCTCGGAATACTGGATCAGTGGGTGTGGAGAAGGCTTCAAGAGCAGATACTATTTCTTTTGATCAGGCAAGAAGTTCTTCAGGACAGTATGATTTCTCAAGAAATAATGATCCATTTGGTCGTGTGCATAGTAGTTTTGTTCCTGAAGATGTTCCTGATGCTACTTCTGAGAAAGATCTGGTAGGAGTTTTTTTTTTTTTTTCCAGTCTTGGTCTTGGGGTGACACAGGGTAGGGGGATGTTGATCTGTTGGGATATTATGGATTGATTTTAGTGTTGCTGTCCTGTATGATGCTGATACTGCAATCTACACGTATATTCCAGGGTAATGAGTTTTTCAAGCAGAAGAAGTTTAAGGAAGCTATCAACTGTTATTCAAGGAGCATTGCCTTATCACCAACAGCGGTAGCATATGCAAATAGGGCAATGGCCTATATCAAGCTCAGAAGGCAAGCCTACGTTTTGTCTTTAAAGAATCATAGCTTACTCATCAAAAAATTCAGAAAATAGTAGATTTTGTCATTATTGGTATTCTAAATAAAGAGTAAATACCCTTGTGGGTCCTTAACAAAAAACACGGACCCCACTTTAGTTCCTTACAAAAAAAAATTACTCTCGAGGTCTCTAAGAAATTCCAAGTGGACCCATTTAGTTGAATTCGTAATCTCTCACAAATTCAAAAAAGACCCACATTAGTACCTCAAAAGGAATAAAATGGATCCATTTTGAATTTCTTAAGGATCTCGAGACTAATTTTTTTTTTTGTAAGGGACTAAAGTGGGGACCGTGTTTTTTTGTTAGGGACCCAAAAGGGTATTTACTCCTAAATAAAAGAAAGTAATTTTTACATTTACTGTCAAGTGTTAATTGGTCTATGACCTGACTGATGCTCTTGAAGAGCACTTCTCTTCCTGATGGTGATATGTTTCTTTCCTCCCTATTTGTGTCAGTAGATTCCAAGAGGCAGAGGATGACTGTACAGAGGCCTTAAATCTCGATGATCGTTACATAAAAGCATACTCACGCCGAGCATCAGCTAGAAAAGAACTTGGGAAAATTAAAGAATCCATGGAGGGTGGGTGAATACCCAAGCCATATACTTGTCCATTATCTAAATACAAAGACATTCTGATATTGGAATTTGTTGACTATCTTATTTGCTTAATTGCAGATGCTGAGTTTGCCTTGAGGTTGGAACCTAACAATCAAGAAATCAAGAAACAGTATGCTGATGCTAAGTCTTTGTTTGAGAAAGTAAGCACGTCAATGTTCTTTCTGTTATTGTTATATGACTACTACTAAATTCATGAAATTAAATATCTTAGTGTCTTCCATTTTTCGTAGCCATGTAGGCCATGAACAATGAAGTAAGAGATGCTTTATAGGGTTGCATGGAAATATTAGGTTCAAACCTTGGTACACCAATGTATATAAGGTGCACCTGCAGCAAAGTAGATGTAATAGTAATAAAGAGATGCGTTAAAAGGTGTAATACAAAATCAAATGGGTTGATGCGTTAAAGGGCCTTATTTTTAATAAAATTAGGACTGAATAAATAATTATAATGTTATGAAGACTTTGCCTAAGATACTCGAGTAGCGTTTTGGGGTTGGAGTCGATTGTTGAAAATGACAAGACTGTAGAGGAAGAATCTTATAGAAAAAAATTGCTGTATGAAAAAGAGTAGCAGATATAATTGTTTTCCATGACTGAAATAAACCTTTTAAGGAAAAGGGTGAATTTTGAAGTATGCAGTTTTCAGCGTATATTATGGCCTTATGGCTTATGGGATGAACTCTTAGGATATTAGAATTTTTAATACAATTAAGAAAATGAGCATGGTAGATGCGTTAATTGAAACTGTGACACTATACTTGGTTTATTAGGAATAAATAAACAAGCAAATTGTTAAACTGTGAATGAGTATATATTTGAATGTTGAGGTTGATGTGTCCATAATATCATGAGAAATGAAGGTGCACTGTAAGAGAAATTTAATCCGAAATCTTTAATAGTTTTGGCTAAAGGTTCATGCGGCCAGTTCCTAACATTTGGATAATACATTTTGTAAAAATAGTTTCGTGCTTAGTTGTCTGCTCTGGAGAGCAGCACGGAGTGGTTGACCCCAAAAATGTTATAGCGGGATGGCTGCTATGCTGAAGATAATGGAAAAAATTGTGTAATTTATACTACACATATAAATGCTTAAAAATAAAAAATACCCCAAATTAAAGAAATATCATTATTAATAGTCAAAAGTCACAGTCTAGACACATAATCACCATCAACCTAAGACATAATTAACAAGTCAAAAACAAAGAGAAGAGACTGAGGCTAGGTAGACGTGCTCTGTTGAGCTGATTGAGACTAAGATGAAGCCATGCCTGCACCAAAGAGGGACCGAAATTAATAATCAACAGCAAAAAGAGACAGAAAAGAGGATGTTTATCACAGCAAAGAGAAACACTGGATGGAATCATGGAAGAAGTTCCAGAAAAAAAAGGGTAGATCCAGGAGCATGAACTATGAACAGAGTTTGGAAGAAGGAGTAGACTGAACAGAGGTTAAGGGCTGCCAGAAAATGTGTTTGCTGCTGGAAAAGCAAGGGCATTACTGTAAAATGCATTGCCTGCGGTTGATGGGTGGTGCGAAGGAACAGAGCAGCAGCCTAGTGTGTCATTTTTCAAAGAATGAGGGGTTTTGAATCCTATTTTCATTCTCATGGGGGAAAACGAATTAAATTTTAAAAATCACCTTAAAAAACCAAGGGCTGGTTGAACGATAAGTGAGTTAAAGAGGGATTTAATTGTTTTGCCTGCTATCTGCCCATGATTCAGGCCTCTATTGCCACTCTAGATAAACGCGACATGATGCCACTTCCTTCATGGCCATCCTCGCTATAGCACACTATTAACTACTATGGTTTTGTGTCTACTTTTTCTTTCCCACTTCTCTGTTTCAGATATTCATTTTTTTTAATATCCCTGTGCCAATTGTCCAGGCTATTCTTCAGAAAGCATCTGGAGCTCTTAGAAGCACTGTACAGGGAACTCAAAAAGTGGGAGAGTCAGAGACAAAAGTTAACAAAGGTAGCATCCACCTCGTTTCACATGATGCTCAAAAGTCAGGGCCTGCTGAAGGTCATCAAAGAAAGGTGCAAGCAATAAGAGTTTATAACATCACTATACAAATATAGCTAAATGATCTTGGGTTGAGACAAATTGGGGATTACTTTGTTCAGAGTTTTACATGTAAATATTGTCCAGACTAAAGTTTGATTGTGTTGACAGTCTAATGAGTGGCAAATTCCTTCTAAAGAATCACTCTTAATGGAGGAGGTTGATAGCAGGGATACAAAAGCCAGAAGCAGGACTCAAGGACAAGAAGGGGATGGTTCTAGTGCAAGCAATAGTATGGAGCAGGTTAAGTTTTATCTTAAAACCTGTGCCTCATCTTCTCAATTGACCTAGTTCGAGTGCATATTCTAGTTCTGCTTAGAAGCATTTTTTCCCCCTTGCGTGTAGAAGAATAAGGATATATTTTTTATGTGCTTTTCACGAGTTCTTTTTTCTTGTTTATTTTTACTCAGTAGTTGGAATAAAATAAATTTCATGTTTTTCGAGCTTTTTAAATTATATATCTTAAAATGATATTTTGTTTACCCTATGATATTTTTGCAATTATTTTTATATTATTCTGATTGTACTTTTTCAGTTTGGATATTAGTAATTTTTCCTATTCCATTCGTATTCTTGTTTTACATGATTTTGTTGTCTCATATTTTTAACAGAGAAATCACATAATTAGTAAGCAGGAAATGAAAGCATCTGTTCAACAGCTTGCTTCTCGTGCGGCTTCTCGAGCCATGATTGAAGCTTCAAAGAACATAACACCACCAACCACAGCTTATCAATTTGAGGTCTCTTGGAGAGGGTTTTCAGGTGATCGTGCATTACAGGCTCGTCTATTAAAGGTATTCAACTTTGTTGTGCATTTGTGATTTGATTATATTGTCAATTGCAATCATACTTGACAAGAACAAGAGATGGCTCTATTATGTTGAATTTATGGTGATCAGCTAAGAAGCACCGATACTCCTTAAATTTCTTTTCCAACGTATCGGATACGCGTATCGGAAACGTATCGTTTGGTGATCGACATCCTGTATCATCGAATAACGTATCGAAAACGCGTATCGGTGCTTCATAGGTGATCAGTGGTCTGCTTCGTGTTGTAATAAACCATTTTGCTTCTTGCATGATAGGCCACACCTCCCCATGAATTACCGAAGATATTCAAAAATGCCTTATCTTCTACCTTGCTAATTGACATCATAAAGTGTGTCGCATCCTTTTTCACGTAAGTTATTATCTCAAAAAAGCATTTATTGTTTTTATTGCTGTTTGAGCTTCAAACATGATCGCAAATTTCCTCTTTTGGCAGTGAAGAAAAGGATCTGGTTCTCAGTTATATGGAACATTTGACCAAGGTACCAAGATTTGACATGATTGTAATGTGCCTTCCATCAACAGATAAAGATGGTATGTATTTTTGAAGTAGTGAAATACTAAGTGTTTCTGTTGCCACACTATTTGAAATCTCTTGAAAGTTAGAAGATAAACACATTAAGGTAGAAGAAAGGGATAAGAAAGAGGAAAGAGAAGCAGAAATAAGGGTCTCCGATTAGAAAATGAAATATAATGTGTAAGAATGTTAGCATTTTCTATGTTTCCTTTCTAATTGCATTGGTTAAGTGTTTTATCAATTTATTCTTATGGCCAAAAGGCATTTATTACAGAAATTCCTGAATCAAGAAGGCATATAGCCTTAATTCTGTATTAGTCAAATAGTGTCAAAAGTAAAGTGAATCTTGGTGGGTGCTTTGCTCATTCAGCACCCTATGTTACCCAATCAACCAAACCCAGAAGGGGATGATATTAGGAACCTATAAATGGATTCTGAGTTTTCAGAGAGAGAGAGAGATGAGAAAAACAGACAAATGAAAAGAGAAAGAACACTTCTATAGTGTTTACTGTTTATTGACTTACAAACAGAGACCTAAGGAGAGAATTCTCCTTCTAAGGGCATGTTTGATGTATAGTATAAGATAAGACCTGATAGTATAAGACCTGATAGTATAAGGCCTGATTGAATTTTAATACTATCCAGCGTTTGGCATGGTATTGTATAAAATAATATATTGTATAAGATAATATCATCTAGTATTTGGTAATGCAGTGTATAGAATAAAAATATCCTTTAACAAAGAATTTATATAATTGTTCAAAAAATGTCGTATGATATTAATTTTTATAAAAATCTACTGATCAGTGTCCAAAAAATAAATTAATTTTTATAAAAATAAAAATATTCAATATTTTAAAAATTAATATGTTGAAAAATTAATTTTTATTTTAATATATTAATATTAAAATAATATATTAATTTTTGAGAATTGCACTGGTCAACGAGGTTAATACAGTAACCTTTTATCATGCTTAATCCCTCCCCCTTAGGCCGGATTAAGTTATACATTGTTTTGATGTATTGAGGGATTCTGCTGTATAAGCTTATACTATACAATGGTCACACCAAATAACTGAAAATGTCATAACGTATAGTATAAGCTTATATTATCAGGTCTTATACGTCACACAAAATAGGCCCTAAGGGTTCCGTTTCTACAATAGAGATAATGTTTAGTTCCCAAATGATAACAAATCAGAATCCCCACTCTTCCACCCTCTCCTCTATTTTAAGCTAATTTCCTTCCTCTACAACTTTAACTATCTAAATATTCTAACTAATTACTCCCTGGCTCTATTATTGCTAGCTGACACGTGCGAGTTCACTACTAAAGATCCATCTGCCTACATGGACAAATCCGCATCTGGTGGTTCACGTGGTGACTGTGGGCTGACTGGAATTTTCAAAATCCACAGTTTTATAGCCATTGCAGGGCACTTCTGCCCCTTTCAACTCCTGTGCAACACCCTGGGTACTTAACATTCTCTTGGTCATCCTCAATTTGTCACCCTGATGTGACTGCATTCATCTCACCATTATGCTACCCATATATGGTGGTCTTCATCCAAAAAAATTGAGCTCCTTTTCAGACCCTGAGGAATTCAATGATCTCCTCGTCTCAACCTCCTCGCCCAATCCATTGAACTGTTCTGCTTCTAGTCATACTTGTGAATAGCCCCGCTTTCAATGTTGTTAAAACGTAGAGTCTATATAAAAACGGTAGGGGTGAGCAAAAACGTAAAATCGCAAAATGTAAACGAAACCTAAGAGTTTACTGACGTATTAAAAATAAAATATATATCCAACATATATAAAACCAAAACCCACAAACATGTTTATTTCATAAGAATGTCAATTTTAATCTTTGTTTTAATTTATATTGAATAATTTTAATGTATTAATTATATAAGTTATTAAATTTAAGCTAATTAATGTCTAAAAATATATATAATTTATTTTATTATTACGTGTTATATATATATATATATATTTGAACTACGCAAAAAAAATTCATATTACGTTTCGACACTACGTTTGAACCGTTTCTACGTTTGAACCGTTTCAATTCAAAACCCGTTTCAACTACCGTTTTAATTCGATTTTGGTCATAAAAACGTAGACACGGTCCGTTCTTACGTTTCGACACTACGTTTTTTACAACACTGCCCGCTTTAGCGCGCTATAGCAGAGTCGCGTTGCAGCGGCCGGCCGCCACAAACCGTGCCGCGACGGTCAGGCAAAGTGTAGCGGATGTAGCGGCCGCTATTGCGGCTGAATCGCGGCACTATTGTGCCGCTACCCGCTACAGTAGTTTCTGCAAAAGTGTTCTTGTCGTAGAAGGAAGAGATTTACAACTTAGATACAAGTGAAAGTGAAGATGTAGATTTGGATGCTCATGATTTCAATTAAGATTAGTTCCTTAAGTTTTTTGATTTTGACATTTCACTTAAGTGACAGTTTGAATTTTGACTAATTTTGCCACTTTATTTTGTTGTGTTACATTATTTGAAACTTTAATTCCTTCAATTTGTTTTTTATGTCATATTTTCACATTTTAAGTTTTATATTTGTGGAGTACAATTTAGTGTATCACTCAGGTACATTTTGCACAGTAACGTTCTACCCGCTATAGCAGTTTGGAGGGTTAACCGCTACGCGTTGCTATCCGAGATTAATAAATATGCTTCTAGTTCTTGATCCAGCACGCAGACTTGTCACTCCCTTTGGGGTTATCCCTCAGTACTGCCATCTCCCAAGAATGAGGCTATGCTCCACCGTGTTCTGACCCCATCCGCTCCACGTTCTCCTTGAAACTCTTGGTTCACACAAACCTCCTCATGAACAGGTTGCTCATTTGTGCCTCCTCCTCCAACTCGGTGTCTTGTTTCTGCTTAAACCTTCCAAGCAGCTGCTTGATCTCTTCGATTCCCTTGACCATCTTCTTGATTTCTGATAGTTGAGACCCTTCCTTGCTGGCCACCTTCTTCAGAATTTCCACTCGTGATTCCATCTCCCACAATCTGGATCTGGCAGGTCTGACTAAATTGTTAGGAGCCCAAAAACAGATTCTAAGTTTTCAGAGAGAGAGAGAAAGATGAGAAAAATGAGAATAACATAGTAATGAAAAGGGAAAGAATATTTTTGTAGTGTTTGTTGAAATACAAACATGAGACGCGAGGAAAGAATTCTCCTTCCAAGGGTTTCCCCTTTCTAATACAGAGCGTCAGAGCCAATGCTAACTCCCACCCACCCTTTTACTACCCTCCTCCTATTTTAGCTAATTCCCTATCTCTTTATCTTTAACTGCCTAACTATTCTAACTAACTATTCTCAGGACCTATTAGATGAAGATACAAAATGTAAAATATCTTTTATGGCAGAAGAAAAAGAAAAGGTCAGCCCATTGCATGTAGCTACCACTATTGTGGAGTTTGAGGAGGGTTAGCTGTACGCATCCCTTTACCTGTGGTTGGAAAGATTGTTTCACCTTTCAGCAACTAGAACCTCTGACAACTAGGTCACGAGATTAGTTTCACCTTCTATACATACGCAGCAGAAAATTCTGTAATTTTAATCAGACAACTTATGATAGTTTATGACTCGGACAAGCCAAACTTGTTGTGGATATGCGTGGTTGACCAGTACATTTCTTCGGTATCTATCAGGGGTCGTTTGGTACGGGAGAAATTTTTATTTGTCCGAGAATCTCAATTTTTTAAAATATGATTTTTACATTCAGTTTACGATAATATCCATAAATTAAAAATTTAGAAAAATTCAGTTTGCCGGGAATCCTGGAGAATGCTGCGTACTTGCAATATAGTTGTTCCTTTTAACCTCTGGTCTCCCACCCCACCAAAAAAATAAAGATAAACGGAAGAAAGTAAAATGGTGGATTCTGGTAGTAAATAACCTTAATAAATAATGGGTTTTATAATTCTCATGTTGAATGAGAATTAAAATCTCATGTTGTAGAGATAAAAAGCATGTGGGACTCATGTGTTAGAAAAAATTATATGTGGGACCCATATCAGCAAGAAAATCGAAGGGTGTGTAGGAAAAAGTTAATTATCATGTTGAATGAGAGTTATAAAATCCATAAATAATATAAATAAGTCATTGAAGTTTGGATGTCCTTTTACAAGACAATGAAGAGTCAAGAATTAAATGAACACATTCTAACCCATCATCCTTGTACAATACAAATTGCATAACATTAATCTCGTGAGATTTGATATTCTCTCTGAAATAATTTTTCTGCATGTTTATTGTTTTGGGTGGGAGAAACTCATGGCTTTTCTTCTTGTGCATGATGAATTTTGTTTTGTGATGCTTAAATTAATTATTACTTTTTCTTGGTATAACTCTTAGTTGCTTAGTTATTTACAAACAAAATGAAGGGTTCCTTTATGGTGGTGCTGCTAGTTAACGCTAATGTTTCCAGAGTTGTTAATCTGATTTGATTTGGTTGGTTACATTTTCGTGCAGACTTACGCAAGATCTGGGATGATGTATTCTGTAGTGAGGCAACTCCAATGGAGTATGCAGAGATTCTGGACAACCTCAGATCAAAATTCTGCGTTGGACAGTGACAGCATCAGTTGTATGTGTTAGTGCTTTTTTTCCTTCTGGGGATCTTCTCTTTTCCGCAACCATCACTTGTAAATTATTATGCTATTAAAAGTTTGAGCATTATTGACAAAAGTTGATCCATCTTCAAGCAATTAACTTAAGGTAGGAGGAAAAGCAAAAACAAAAAACTTTATGTGAAGTGCCGGAGGCTGAGGGTCCAGTATGTATCAATGCTTTTTCCTTTGTGTGAATTTGAGCTAATTTTGTCCCGTGTTCGAACTTAGAATACGTTAATTAATTGACTTCAGAAATTGGAGGAATTGGATGCTTGTGTTGCAGAGAATTTGCGATGTAAAATTAGAAAGAGCTCGCCCCACTCGTGAGCGAAGGACCACTTTCAAAATTCAAACTGCTGTCTTCCAAGTGGGACCATTTGGGAGAAGGCACTGTTACAACTTACAAGCAGTGTTATTAAAAGCTGACTGGCTTTTTTCATCAAACCGGTTTTTGAAAATGTATGCATGATATTCACATTTTTGCAGCAAATGAGATTTGAACTGTGTCATGAGAATGCCTAATATAAGACACACCACTATGTTATCAAAAAAAAAAAAAAAAAAGACACACCACTAGGCTATGTTAGTTAAGATATATCATTAAATATATTTATTATATAATTATATAATTTAATGGGATAATTTCACAAGTTGGAGATCGAACCATTTTCGTTGGGTTGAAATAATCTAATACTTATAACTATGTTACATTGAGTTATTGGTTAAAGTAGACCATTTAATGTATATAAAGGGCCGACCCAGTTTAAATACTCACTTCGTGAGTGTCTGGAGAAGGGAATATTCTAGGCAATTTTTCCCCTGCTTTTTGCAGAGAGACTGATTCGAACCCACGACCTGATACGCCACGGCAAGCAAACTTACCGCTGAGCCAAGCCGGCCCTTCTACTATATATATATATATATATATAGTGAGAGAGAGAGAGAGAGAGAGAAAAAATTATTTCTCAAGTCGCTTGAGATAAGTTTATCTCCTGTTACCCTAAAATTATATCGTTTTGTTTATTTATTTCTTATATTAATTGATTCACATTTGAATGATTACGATTCCCTTTTTTTCTCTCTTCTTTATCACCGTTGATCCATCTTTATACGGTTATGATTTAATAGTCGGAGATAACATTATCTCAAGCAGCTTGAGAAGCGTTAAGCTCATATATATAGGGTAAGAATCATTTTACACCAGTGTAAGTTACATTCTCAATCTTGATCATTGATCCCACTTATATCTAAGGGCTCTAATTTTTTAATAATGTGAGCCATTGGATACAAGTGGATCAATGATCAAGATTGAGTATAAGATTTCTAACTCTTATACCAGTGTAAGAATATTCTGGCCCTATATATATATATATATATATATTGAAATTTGACACCTCATCTGAGAGATATTAGATAAAAAAAGATCAATGATGTCACATGCTTACAAATCAGAGCCAATGATCTTTTCTGATCTAATGGCAAATTTTAAATTTGACACTGATGTCCAAGGATCCTCCCCCTCTCTGTGTCCCTCTCTCTCTCTCTCTCTCTCTATATATATATATATATATATATATATATATATATATATATATATATATATATTCGGGTTATGCATTTGAACCAATAATTTATTCATTCAGTACTCCGGCCGAATTGATGATTAGTTCGGGTTTAATAACATGGTCACTCACAAGTGGCTGGTTAAGGGGGCATTTGGTATGCAGATTTTGCATGGATTTCCGAGAATTGGGGGAGGGGAAAAAAATGGTCAATGTTTGGTATGTAGGTTTTGAAAATATTCCCAATTATTTCTTTTCCCATCATTTATTCTAGGAAAATAATACTCTCATTTTACATGAGATAGTTATCTCATCTCCTCTTACTTCGAAAAGCACACCACCTCTTTTTTCTTTTCTTTTTTGTTTTTTAATGATGGGCCCCTCTTCAATTCTCTCTGTAGCATGAGAACTACTCTCATGCAACATGAGAGTAGTATTTTCATTTATTTTAACACTACAATTTTTCAATGAAATATATCATGTGACCCATGATCTAATTTTTTTCCCATCCATTGGGAAACGATAAAGCAAATTGTTGGACGGATTTACCCTGCCTTGGGAAATGATTAAACAGATGATGTATTCAAATAAATTGGTATTTTTATAATTTTATTTAATATTTCCAACAATATTTTACAATGAACCAAACATAGCATTAGAAAAATAATCAACATTCCCGAAAATTTTGCGATACCAAATTCCGCCTAACATAGTGCTAGCTTTGTTGTTTGTTTGGTTATTATGGGGCCCAAAGTATAAATTCATACTCCAACACAACCATCAAGGCATCAACCCATGGATTGACGAGTGATATAACATTATGTGACTGTCAGCCAGTCATCATTGCAGTCACCCGTGTATGATTATGTGATCGTAATTTAAATGTTATCTTAGTGGTCTACCAAAATAAATAAAAAAATGTTGTGTTAGTGTTATTAACTAATCGCAAAAGCTTTTGAAGCTCTCGACCAATAGAGGTTCGTTTAAGAGCATTCGTTTCCCTTAAGTAACTCGACGCGTGCTAAATGCAAGATTATTATCTTCAACTTTAATCATCTTATTATTTAGATTTGCCAAATTAATTATAAGATACTCTTCGCGGTAATCATGTGTTATGATTATTAATTAGTTGTGGAAAATTAAATAAATGGTTGATGTCAGAGTATTAGGTACATAATTGATATAACACATGATGTAGAATTAATAATATTAAGCATTAAATCGATTTAAGCATCAAGCGTGGGGCTTATGCTCGTTTGATCAATGAATATGAGTTTGAGTAGCAATTAAGTTAACATTTATATTTAGATTTAACCTCATTCCTTTTGTAATAATTTAGCTTACAAGTATCCCAAGATAGAG
Organism: Gastrolobium villosum; assembly: GCA_032173675.1. Classification (NCBI taxonomy): domain Eukaryota; kingdom Viridiplantae; phylum Streptophyta; class Magnoliopsida; order Fabales; family Fabaceae; genus Gastrolobium; species Gastrolobium villosum. The sequence continues at coordinate 137,402 of JAVKPL010000418.1, forward strand.
ATATAGTTATTACTTTTGTGAATTTTTGGCAAAGAAAGCTTGAAGAATCAGTTGAATTTCTTGATTTGATGAGCCTTTGACCGACACAAAAGTTGGGATTGCAAGTGGAATCGATTTAGTTCCAACAATCATAAGCTACATTATATTGTTTGGCAGAAATTTTCGCTGCAAGGGAAACTTTCGCAGCCGTGTTCATGATTGAGGAATGTGTTTTTAAAGATAAGAGGAATTTATCATCTATCATTTAACATGATTACAAAAATTTTCCTACACACAATATTTTGTGGGGTCCACAAAAAAAAACTCTGGCACGCAAAACGAATCTCTATAATATAACACAATCACTTTTTTTACGACATAACTTTTATAAAACCCAAATAAAAATTACAAAAAGACTTAAAAAAATTTGTATGGTAATGAATGGATAGAGGCTCAAAATTTAAATAAATAAAAAAAATCAAGCGGGACTGTTAACATATTTACCGGATGTTACCAGCACCGTATTAGCATCCGTACAAATTTCACTTCCTCTTTCCTGTATTTTTTCACTTAATGTAAATATTAATTTGCATTATAAATAATGAGGAAAATGTGTGTCATTTAAAAAGATAATTTTTTTAGATGAAAAATAGTGTGTTTTATTTAAAATTTAAATGAAAAATAAAATATTACTTTCTCTCTTCCATAATCTATCTCTTTCTCAAAATAAGGAAAAGTTAAAAAAAATCTGTGAAGTTGCTTTAAATCACTCATACATCTATGCTTTTTTTAATCACTTAATTTCTTGTGATTTTTTTCATCCATACCCCTCCATAACACTATTAAAAAATTAAGTACATATACATATTCTATTCTTTTTAGAAGAAGAAAATAAAACCAAATATAATAAAAACTTATAACACTTAATAAAAGACTAAAATAAAAAAATAGCAGAAAAATTAAATGTGTTATTTGTCAAAAAAAAAATGTATAATTTCTTTTTAATAAGAACAAATAAATAGAAGAAAAAAATATCAAATATATTAAAAATCACAACAGTGATATAAAAGAATAAAATAAAATAAAAAGTCTAAATGAAAAAAAATATTGAAGAAAAAAATAACAGATAAAATTAATTTAAAAAATAAAATAAAAAAGAAATAGAACAAAAAGATATTTCAGTTGCTTACCAAAAAAAAAAAAGAAATCACAGTTATGAATTTTTAATATATTTGCTTTTATTTTTTTTTCTATTTTTTTGTCCTTGGTCTATTTATTTTTTTTATTTAGATATATTTGGTCTTTTTTATTCTCTCTCCTTTTTTTTTAATTTTTATATGAAAATCTTTAATAGATGGGGTGACGTAAGGCTTACAAAAAATTTAGAAAAAAATCAGAATAAAGTAAACCAAAAAATGCAAAAAAATATAGAAAAAATAAAACTAAATATATTGGAAACTCATAAGTTATTTCTTTTTATTCTAATTTTTCGTCTTTAGTATTCTTTTTAATTGAACTATTTTCGTTTTTTTAATTTTAGTATTTTCTGTCATGATTTTTAATACATTTGATCTTATTTTTTTCTTCTATTTGTTTTTTTTTTACACATTTAATTTTTTTACTATTTTTTCTTTTAATCTTTTATTAAGTGTTCTAAATTTTTATAGCATTTGATCTTATTTTGTTTTTTTTTATCACTTTATCTTTCTAAGAAGTATAGAATATGTATACTTAGTTAATTTTCTAATAGTGTTAAGAAGAGATATGGATGAAAAAATCACATGAGATAAAATGATTAAAAATATATATAAAAAGGGTAAAGTGTGTGTCATTTTAAAGGATGTAAAGTTATGTGTTGCGAACTCGGCAAGTGTACCGATCGTTCCAAGTAATAAAAGTAATAAGTAAGTATCGTCTCCACAGGGATTGTAGACCAAGTACTACAATAACCAGACCCCTTAAGTTGAACGGATCAAAAGAGGTAGCAATTGTTGTTGGTTTAAAAACAAAAAGTAAATTAAAAAGTAAATTGCGTATTTTTAAGGTTTTCTGAAGAAAGAGATGAAGAGAGATTGAATTATAAGAGATGTAAAAAATAATTGAGAAAATATTGCAGTAAGAGGACAAACACCTTTCCCATCCCCACCTTGTAATCTGAATCAACATTTACATTCGATTTACCCATTGATCAAACGATTCACCATCTTTTATTTGATTGGTTAAGCCCTAATCCCTCAGTGATCTTAACCTTATTAACCCTATGAGAACCTTAATCCCTTAGTAATTCCTTTTTAGGTTAAACGTATAACTCGGTGAATCTTTCACGTTTGCGATTCATGTAGCCTATCCCCAGTGCATACATGAACAATTACTTTCCTTCTTGTCAGGAATTAGGATCCCAATATCCCTATTGCGAACCCTAACCCTCACAATCCCATTAGAATGATCAGATCTAAAAGAATTATAGATGAAGAGCAAAGATAAATAAATGCAATTAGATAAATAAACCTGATCCAAATCACAAGGGGTTCACATTAAGGGTTGTGACCCTTACCACAATAAAAGTAGATCTAGCCAACCATAATCATAACTGATCTACAAAAATAAAACATAAAACAAAAAGAAAAGAAAAAGAAAAGAACTTCGAAGAACTCGAAGATCCCGAAGAACTCGAAGAACAAAGACTCAGAACTTTCTATCAGAACTTTCTTTTGAAGACCGAATTGTGTGGAATGGAGTAGCATCCCCTGAATGTGTGGAGAGGAACCCTTAAAGTAGCAGCCAATTAGGGTTTCCGCACAAATTACGAAAATATCCCTCTGATGAAACATAACGTTAGAATTAAATTACACTTTATTAAAACGTGTAATGGAAATATTAAATTAAAATAGATTTGAATTCAAATTTTGAATTCAGCAGTGGTGCGACCCTCTGGCGCCTTGTTTGGTCTCTCACGCGGTCTTCCCTTCCTTGTTTTTCAAATTTTGAATCTCTTAACCTATAAAAATATAGAATAATCAGTAAAAGTATGTCTGAATATGGATTATTAATAATTCATCAAAAATAATAACTTTTATTACTGAATTATTGTGAAATACTTATTCTTTTCACTGTGAAATATCTATATGTTGAAGGCATATCATTATGTCATTTTAAGAGAGAGAAAGAGATAGATAAAGTAAGGGAGAGAGTTGACAAAATAAAAATAAAAGTGTGAGTCCCACCTCTTTACGAAAGTGAAAGGATATAAGTTGTGTCATTTAAAATGATAAAGATTTTTCCCATATAAAATTATAATTTATTCAAAGCAATACCACATGAGTTTTTTTGAACTTTTCCTGTCAAAATAAAATTGCATTATTTACTATCTTCGGTATTAAAAAATTATTATTATGAATAAAGTGTATGTTATTTTAAAGGACATAAAGTTATGTCATTTTTTTAAGATAGAGAAAGAGATAAAAAAAGCGGAGAGAGAGTTGACAAAAAAGTAAAAGTGTGGGTCTCACCTCTTTAAGAGAGTGAAAAGAGATAAATTGTGTAATAGGATAAATAATTTTCCTATTATTATTTATACAGTTACTCTGGCAGCATCTAAACAACAGTTGGGGATACAGCGTGTTTGAATCAGGAAGAATTTCAACTTACTTACTTAGCGGGTGCGCCTTGTGGTAAGCTGGTCACATGGAATCTCCTAAGGTGTTTCATATTTAAATTACCAATGTCATCTTATTGAATTTTTCTTATAAAAAAATTGACAAAAATGTGAAAAAAAGCCATGAATTGGCCATGTGCACTGTCTTATCCCGTGGTGCGTTTAAGGGGCATCGCCATTTTCCGAATAAGTCAAACAAGAGCTCGGTGCCCCTCTCTCATGAATGGTTCAGAACCTTACAAATATTATATGAGGGAGAATATTCTTACTATCAATCTAATCATCGTTGGATCAAAGAGAGAATGTTAAAAAGTTTTTGAAGAGAGAGAAAATGTTGATCCAATGGTGATTAGATAGATAGTAAGTTGGTAATGAAAAATTTTGGTAGTAAGAATATCCTTCTTCGTATAATAATATCAAAATCTTCTACTACCAATTCACTACCTATCTAATTACCATTAGATTAAAATTTTAGTATTCTCTCTTTTGATTGATTCAGCATCTACTTTTGTTTGACCCTTCCTATATTTTATGGATATATTGATAACAAAATTGCCCGCTAAGTCCCAACATTTACGTCATGATAGCCAGAAAATTTTACAAGCTCCGACAGCATGTGCACCGATTATTTATATCATCTGCCATCACTATCAGCATTTTTTTTATCTGATATTTGTAATGAAATGATTAATGATGATGCCACTTCAATAGAGCCCTTGTGAAGAGTTCAAAATAAAGCTTCAAACTTTCTTATTCACTATTCACTAGGAAAAAAAAGTTTATGTAACATCAGTTTCCATAAGCGTGCAATGGGAGGGTTTTTTTTTTTTTAACAATTTTTTTTTCCGTTGTGTTGTGTTTTCCAAATTCTGACACAGTTTGAAACAGCAGACCGTAGGTACACTTTTACAGCAAAGAAAAAAAAAATGGATTTGTGTTCCTTCCTGACACCATCACGTGATCCAGCACGTATAACATAGTGTACGTTAAAATAAAATTTTGATTTATAAGATAGGATTTAAAGTTTCCTTCCTTTAATGTTTACCTAATTTTTCTTTTTTCTTTTCACGTGAGTTCAGATGAATTCTACACATATTTTTTGTATACATTTTGATGCATATTAAATAAACTAGTAACTTTACAAATTTTAAATCTCATAAGATATTAGGATAAATATACAATCAGGGTTAGAATTTTTTTTAAAAGAAAAACAGGGTGAGATATGCAATTGAAGTTAATTAGATCCGGAGAATAATTCATTACCAATGATTATGTGAAGAGAAAAGTGTCTGTTATTTTAAAAATGTAAAATTATGTCATTTTAAATGAGAAAAAGAAATAGATCATTATGAAAAAAGAATGGACAGAAAAAATAAAAATATGAGTTTTATTTTTTTATAAAAATAAAATGACACAAATTATATCATTTAAAATATCAAATACTTTTTACTTACAAGAATATCAACATTTTCTAAAAGATTTTAACTGATATGAAAGGTGAAACCAAGGGAGATAGGCCGAGGAATGAGCCTAATATAGTGGTCAAGAACATAAAAAATAATAATTAATATTTAGAAACTTCAGTGTAAAAAAAAAAAAGATTAGAGCTGCAAAACATAATCTTAACGCACCAAATCACGGTTAATGCGGTTGGAACTTGGGTCTGAAGTTTTCAAACGCAAATCCAAAGAAGCTGATAGTCTCCGATGTTGCCTTAACTTGTCTTAACCCACGCGCCATTTTTTTGTTTTGGTTTTTCTTTTCTCTCTTTGCATTAACTGCTATACCAATGCTTTTTGGTGTCGTTAGTTCTTCCAATTTACACTTCCTCTCCACTGCTTGCCCTTGTTGTGTGTGAGGGTTCACCTCCCATTCCCAGATCTTCTTCAATCTTCCAAAGGGTCTAGGTAGTGACTTTTCTAGAATTTTCAGAAACTAGGTGGTTGTCCCCTCTGGGTTCTGTTTATTATCACTAAGAAATTTTTTGTTGCTGTTTATGATACTTTGCAAAGTTTCTTTTTTTATAGTCTGTGGTCGTTTCTACTTTATTTATTCCTTTCTGGGTCGCTGGTTTTTCTCTTTTTTAATGCTTTTTCTTTTTAAAAAACTGGACATGTTTGTAACTGCTTACTCTCTCTAACAGCTTTCACCTTTCAGTTTTAATGTCCGTGCTTTCAGCTGTTACTGAGTTTGTTCTTTGGTTCCTGGCTTTGTTGCCTCTCTTTTTTCTTGTTTTGTGTAAACTGATTGGGGGTTTTAGTTTTTGCCAGTGGTTTTCAGATTTGTAGTTTTGTTTTGGCTACATTTTTTTTTTGTCGCATTTTGGGAATTTCAGGTAATGGGTATCATCTCCAGGAAGATATTTCCAGCATGTGGGAACATGTGTGTTTGCTGTCCTGCTTTGAGGTCAAGATCACGCCAGCCAGTCAAGCGTTATAGAAAACTGCTTGCTGATATCTTCCCTAAATCACCTGTTAGTGTCTTATCACACTCCTTTTTCCTTGAATATGGAAATTGTAACCTCATTGAGCTTCTGTGTTTACCATAGTTGTTTTGAGCAAATGGGGTTCCTTTTTCACCAATATGATCTCTTAAAAAACATTTCTTTTTTTGGAGACTGTGGTATTAATAGTGTCTTTTTATTCCCATTCCAAGAAGAATATTACTTTCTCTGTTACGGAGTTTAAAAATTGAGACTAGTCCTTACTTCTTTGCTTTGTTATTGGTTTATTGCTGTTCTCAACATAAAGAAAGTTGTATGATTCTTATAAACCAAGCATGCTTGTTGGTTAATCAATTAACTTGATTATACTTCTCAGGATGAGCTTCCAAGTGAAAGGAAGATTATCAAATTATGTGAATATGCAGCAAAAAACCCTTTCCGGATTCCAAAGGTAATTATTCTTTTATTTTACTTATATTTTCGTAGTTTTTTTTAATTAAAAAAGAAACAGAAGAATAGGAAAATAAGATATGCTTGAATTAGCTGAATCCATTGCTGAGGTTCACGATTTCTGTTCTCTCTGTTAGATAGCAAAATATCTTGAAGAAAGGTGCTACAAAGAACTCAGATCTGAGCACATCAATCTGGTCAAGCTTATAACAGAATCTTTCAACAAGTTGCTTTCCATTTGTAAAGTGCAGATGTAAGTTTCTCATGCTTAATTGGCTTATGTTTCCACATTCTGTTGGTGGTGCACTGGAATCAGACAATTGATATGTTATGGATACTTTTCATTATGATATTGACCATAACAGTTTTTATGTTATTCATCCTAATTTTTTTTCATTTATCACTTGCATATTGCAGAGCATATTTTGCTGATTGATGTGCTTAATGTAATTTGCCAATCCTTAACAAGATTCATCTACTGTCAGGTGAATTATACAATCCAAAAAACCTAAGATACTTTTGGGCTTTTAGCTTATGTGCTTGTGCATGACTACAATTCTACCAGATCGATATTTACTTTGATTTATGTACTTGGAAACAGGAAAAGGTTTACACAATGTCTTTTTCCACAACCACAATAGAGTGTATTAGTACACTAGTAACAATCTAAAGCAAGTGTTGTAATAATTGTAGGCCCTACCTTTGCTATTATGTTCGGTCTTTCTAATCAATGATGATCTGATCTGTTTCTTCTACTACTTTCTGCCATCCTATGTAGTAGCTGACATCATTTTTGCCATGCACTTTCATGTTACTGACACAATGAAATAACAGGTAGATGCCACTTATACTTATAACATTGAGAAGTTCGTGAGGAAAGTATGTATGCTATCACAAGAGCATGGTGAAACACATGAAAAGTGCTGCTTGAGGGCATCAAGCTTGCAATGCCTTTCAGCTATGGTATTTAGTGCTCCATTTGATTTCCTTTGTGCTTCTGTTGTTGTATGTTTCAGTTCATTCTCTTTGCTTTCCAATGTTTATTTTCATGAAAAGATTCATGTTTGTCGTGAGCTTTTTTATTGTTGTTTCTGACTCTTTTTGGAGTAAGTGCATTGTTTATTTGACTGCCTTTTTTCTTGGCAGGTTTGGTTCATGGCTGAATTTTCACACATTTTTGTTGGTTTTGATGAGGTAAGTTATTGAGTTGCTCCCCACTGACTTTAGATCATCATGGTTGAACTTGGCATATATCCAATATTGGGGTGAAAATGTGATGAAATAAATTTTTTTGACAGAAGATCTTCCACACTATAAATCCTGCCAAGGCTGTATGATGCTCTTAATTTAATATGAATAACCAATTTGTCATGAAGTTTTGCATTTTGCACTATTAGGAAATTAGGAATCAAAACCAACAACTCTGTAGCTACCATTATGCTGATAGCTGTTTTTAAATTTACATGTTGGATTCCTGCACTTTATTCTCAGTCAGGTATAATCTCTAATTTGTTGGTTCATTCAAAATGTAGATTGTTCATTGCACTTTAGATAACTATGAGTGGAGTAGACAAAGCGAAGGTGCTGATGTCAGGGCAGAGTCACATCATAATTGGGTGGATGAGGTTATCCGGTGTGAAGGTCGGGGTGGTTCAGTTGTTGGTAATGACATTCGCTCAAGCTGCTTGGTGATCCAGCCACGACCAGAAAAAAGGGATCCTTCCCTTTTAACTAGGTATTTGTTATTCTAGAGCTTAAAAAAAGTGTTAAAGCCATTTATTTGCTGTTGTAGTTGTGGCAGTTGGTCTGTTACACAGCTTTTAATCACTGTTTAGTTCCCTTTTATGATTTTTTCATTTATCATTGTTATAGAGAGGAAATTGAAAAACCAGAAATATGGGCTCAGATATGCATTCAAAGAATGGTTGAATTAGCCAAGGAAAGCACAACTATGCGTCGCGTACTGGATCCAATGTTTGTCTACTTTGATTCTAGGCAACATTGGGCTCCTCAGAACGGGATAGCGATGATGGTTTTATCCAGCATGGCTTACTTCATGGAGAACACAGGTATTGTTCTCTCCTACCACTTCTGACTCAAATGTTTTTCAGAAATAAACCATTCAGTGAATTTAGTGTCATATTCCATGTTATACTTTTAAAGATTTGCGGAGTTTAGGATTTTAAAACAGCTATGTGCTATGAGCAATGCTATTTGAGTTTTTTTTCCCCAAAACCTTCCATTCTTGTTCAATAATGGTGTTTTCCTTTCTTCTTACCTATTTCTACAGGGAATCAACGCTTAATTCTTGGTTCTGTCATACATCATCTGGACCACAAAAACGTTGTGAATAATCCCCAACTTAAGACCTGTGTTGTTCAAGTCGCCACATCTATAGCTATGCAAATCAGATCAGGGAGAGGTTTGGCAGAGGTTGGTTTTGTTGGTGACCTTTGCAGGCATCTTAGGAAAAGTCTTCAAGCCTCCAGCGAATTTCTTGGAGAGCAAGAGTTGAACTTGAATATCTCACTCCAAAATTCCATTGAGGACTGTTTACTAGAAATGGCCCGTGGGGTAGGTTTATGAATACATTCTTTCTCCCCATAAAATCACAATTTACTGTTAAATTGGTCACTGCATTCCATTCTGCTACTAAATTACTTTTATCTTTGTCGGTTGAATAGATCATTGATGCCCAGCCACTCTTTGACTTGATGGCAATAACCCTAGAAAATATCCCATCCGGTGTTGTTGGTAGAGCCACCATTGGATCACTGATAATCCTTGCTCGTGCGGTCACCTTAGCATTGGCCCGCTTACGTTCACAGCAGGTAAGAGGAGCTTGTTGTAATCCAATGCTTTTTAAAGGATGTATTTGCAAATTGAAGCTTGAATATACTTGAAAAAGGGTATTCTGAGATATTATTGAATTGTAAATAATCTGTAGAAAGGGTTCTCTATTTATAGAGAATACATGACCTAATGGGCTAAGCCCAATACAACAAATAAATAAATAAATATTATTTACACTCCCCCTCTAGTCTACCAGGTATAGATATTTATCATTCCTAGCTTGCTAGTAGTAGTCGAGTTGCCGAAGGAAGTCCCTTTGTCAATACATTAGCTAGAATTGATGTCCAAATAGAGGCACTTCATTTGTTTCTTTAGTAATTCAACCAAAGCTTAAGCTGTTGGGTGAGGTTACATTATGATTTTAGTACACCCAACACGCCCCCTCACACGGTAGCCCCATCTGGGTCTTAGAGTGGGCAATGCACAGGCCCACCTACCTGTGCTGAATATTTATTGGGGGCGCCATCGAACCGGTACATCAGATTTTATACCATGTAAAGAACCAATTCAATCCAAAAACTTAAGCTGTTGGGGTGAGGTTATTAATGATTTTATATATCTCAAAATAATATTTAGTACATCCTTAACCAATATTATATGTTTATGATAAAAAATTTATGCTAGGGAGGAAGAGACATTGTCTGAAACATAACTTTGAACAGATGAACATTTTTGCTAATTGCTTCTTTTGGAAAATTCAGAATGAATCGTATCCATCATTCTGGTGAATTTTTCTTTTCCTTTGAATGGTTGTAGATTTTAGGAGACTTACTGAGTTGATAGATGCACATCCATTC